>CAKNYM010052934.1:162863-204579 GCA_932195095.1 Andricus curvator | reverse complement strand
GTGTCAAATGCTTTTTCTAGGTCAATAAATGCACAGAAAACTTTCTTAATAGTAATAATATATTTGTCTTTTGGTTTAAAAGTTCTAGAAGGTTTTAGACTGGAGGAGAATGTTTTTCATAATTTATTGGGGCATTAAATAAAGACAGGAATGTCTCATTACATGTATTGATTTCTTCAAGCGAATAGATGCGTAAGGGGGTTTCTAATCCAAGATTCCTGTTACCAACATGTTACCGAAATCGAGATTATTTCAGAGCTCAAGTGCTTCGTTCGGTGCTAAGTTTCTAGAATACTCTCGAAGGATACCGATGACGTTATAAAAGGATATTATGCAATTTTGAGTAACGAATTTTGCGTAAACAGCTTTGAGGTTATTTATTATCTCAATTATAACTTTATTGTACCATTTAATGCAATAAAGTTCTAGAAGGTTCTACATTATAATTTTTATAATCGACACGTCTGGGATATAATATTGGTAAGATAAGTTTCATGGTCTCTAACAATATAATTGCATCTTTGTTTCAAAGTTCTAGAAATCTAGAAGGTTCTAGATTGCAGAAGAATGTTTTTCATAAGTTATTTGTGCATTAAATAAAGACCGGAATTTTTCATTATGTATTATCTATAAGAAAGAAATAGATGAAATTTATATACAAAAGGTAATCCAAATAGCTTCCAACTATTTCGTTAGAAATTTATTTATTTTTTGTTAAAAATTCTGTTATATAACTCAAAATTTACATATTTCATTTTTGGTTAAAAAATTATCTTTTTTAATTGAAAATTCATATATTTTGTTGAAAAATCAACTATTTGGTTAAAAAATCAACTACTTGCTGAAAAGTTGAACTCTAGTTAAAAATTCAATTTTTTGGTTGACGATTCATCATTTCAGTTTGAAAGTTCATCTTTTTGGTTAAAAATTAAACTATTTTGGTGAAAAATTTAACTTATATGTTGAAAGGCCGTTTTTTTTTGTAGGAAATTAATTTTTTTAACTAAAAATTTAACAATGCTAGTTGAAAATTCATCATTTTAGTTGAAAATTTGTCTCTTTGGTTGAAAATCTAACTGTTTGGTCGACATATTTTTTTGTACATTTTTTTTTTTTTAATTGAAAATGTAATGATTCCATTTTTTGTTAAACATTTATCTTTTTTAGTTGAAAAATCAACTATGTGGCTGAAAATTGATCTTTTTTATTTGAATTTCAATTACTTGGTCAAAAATTCATGTATTTTGTTGAAAATTCGTGCATTTTGTTGGAATATCGTCTTTTTCGTTTGAAAATATATCTTCTCGGTTCAAAATTCATGTTCATTGATAAAAATGCAATCATTTGCTTAAAAATTAATCTACTTTGTAGAAAACTCGACAGTTTGGTGAAAAAGTCATTTCTTTGGTTGAAAATTCAACGGTTTTCTTAAAAATTCGTCTTTTTCGGTTGAAAATCCAAGTACTTTGGTAGAAAATTTAACTATTTGGTTGATAATTAACTTTTTTTTTTACATTCATGTATTTTGTTTAAGATTCGACTTTTTGGTAGAAAAATAATCTTCTTGTTTGGAAATACATTTTTTAGTTGAAAATTCTAATACTTGGTTGAAAGTTGAACTTCTTTGTTTTAAATTAAACACTTTTGTTGAAAATTAAACCATTTTATTTGTTAAAAATTCTTATGTTTGAAATATCAACTGTTACATTTTTCGTCGAAAGTTTTTTTTTTTTTTTTCGTTGTAAAAATGTGTCTTCTTTGTAGAAATTTCAACAATTTTCTAACAAGTCATCTTTTTCGTTGAAGATTCTTCACTTTATTTGAAAATGCATATCTTTGGTTGAAAATGTAAATATTTTGTTGAAAAATCGTTGTTTCTTGGCTAGAAATTTATTTTTCAACTGAATATTTAACTATTTGGTTAATTTTTTTTTTGCTGAAAACTAAGTTCTTAACTGAAAATTTAACTATTCTATTTTGGTGGAAAATTTATCTTTTTTAGTTGGAAATTCATCTACTGGGTTAAAAATTTATCTTGATTCTTTGACAATTCAACATCTTCGTGCAAATTCCTCTTTTTCGGTAAAAAATTATTCTTCTTAATTGAAAAGTCAACGATTTGGTTAAAAGTTTATCTATTTTGTTAAGAATTCATCCAAGATTTTTCACCCAAATAATATCCAAAATTTATTATTTCCTGATTTTTTTTCTAACGTTTGGAAATTTTGGATAAAAAACAAAAATCAACTAATTAATGTGTTTCTCAGGCAATTTTGGCAAAATCGATACGAATTTGTTTTAAATCGAAACTAAAATTAGTAATATAATTTTTTTTTACTTGTAATGTATTTTCATAACAAAAGTTTATAACAAATTTGTAGATCTTTTTGGCTGAATAACTTTCGTCTTTTCATTTTTTTCGTCTCTGGTGTTGTTTTTCTGTAAATTGATTTTTTTATATTTTTAATCTTATTTTTTACGATTAAAACAAAAACTTCGCGTCCTATCAAAAAATGATTAACGACAAATTTCTAGCTATTTTTTGGGTGAACAATTTTTTTCTATTAATTTGTTTCGTAGCTTGTGTCGTTGACCAAAAATTTAATTTAAAAAGTTTTTAGTGTAATTTTGTCGAATAAAAGAAAAACTACGCGTGAAACTAAAAGTGATTAATTACAAACTTGTAGATCTGTTTTGCTTGCTCAATTTTTTTGTTCATATTTTTTTTGTATCTTGCATAGTTTGACCGCAAAATGGAAGTTTTCATTATTTTTTTTGTGCGATCAAAATTTGAATTTTCGATTTTTCAAGAAAGTTCAAAAAGTTGTTATGATAATCTTGTAGGATTTCCAAAAAGCAAAATTTTTCTTCGCTTGACTTTTTTTCATATCGTGCATTGTTTGGCTTAAAATTTGCACTTTCGATTGTTTTTTTTTAATTTTGCGAATGCTATAACTCTGATAATTTTTTTTTATTGAAAAAATCGTAAGGATGCAAATAATACCTTCTCATTATGATGAGAATGTAAAAATCTAAAATTTGAAAATGGAAATTAAGAAATTTAAATTAGTGAATGAAAAGACGCACTTTATAGTATCAACTTTTCAATGTTCTCTGAAAACAAATATTTGAAACCTTTAATAATTTTTTCAAAATTTCAAAACTACGTATTTGTAAAATTAATATACATTCAAGCAATGAAGTATAAATTTAAAAAAATGAGGGGCAATTTTCTTTAGAAAAGAACATATTTAGCCATGAAAGAATGAATTATCATACCATTTTCAGTTTACCATAATTCCTAATACTTTTTCAAATAAAAAGGCTCTTTTCTTTGAAAATAGCAAGACGAAACTCCATTTTGAAATTAATTAAACGGCTTTATATCCCAACTGGAAAATTTTCTCCTGCTACTCTCGCACGTGCGTCAAATGTCGCGAACAATACTGTTTTGTGCGACAACAAAGCCCGATTGCGGTTCCAACGTTATAGCATTCGCGTAACGAAAGCGGGTTGAGCGACACCCTTGTCAGACGAAAAAAAAATTTCTCAAGGTGTTAGAACCTAAAGGACTTCTGTCGAGAAGCGGAGACGACGCGTGTAAAATTGAATTCGTCAGGTACGATAGCGTTCTTATTGTCAGAAAACAGAAAGCAAATAAAAATAGTGTTTAAAAACACCTGATAATTTCTTCCTTTGTGCGAGGGATAATAAAATATCAGAGAAAAGTGATTGATCAGATTCTAGAGGTGAAAAAGAAAAATTTTAATACATTTAAAAAAATATATATTCCATTTTAAATTTCAATCACAGGGTTGCTACAAAATCCCAATTTTTAAATTCACTGACTTTCCCTGACTTTTTCCAGACCAATTTTTTTATTTTCCCTGACCGTTCTGAATTTTTTCATCTCCCAGGACCTAATTTCTAGGTCTAGGAAATCAATAATGATAATGCAAAAAAAATGTTTGCTTCTAATGGAAGAATGAAATTTTCAGTTCAAACAATTAATGTTCAACCCAGAAAAAAGGAACAAAAAGTATTTTAATTTTCAATCAAAACCCGTTGAATAAAACCAAAAAAATATGAATATGACATTTCAACCAAGAAAGATTTTTAATTCAATAAAGAAAAGAAATTTCATCAAAAATATTGAATTTTCAAGTCAAAAAGACGAATCTCCTGCAAAACAATTGAGTTTTCAACCTATAGAAGTTAAATTTTCATTTCAAACCAAAAATTTTCAACCAAATAAAATAAATTTTCAACGAAATAGTTAAATTTTCAACCAAAGAGGTAAATTTTCAACCAAAAAGACAAATTTTTAATGAAGAAGATTAATTTTATACCAAAAAATGTTAATTTTTAACAAAGTTAAGTTTAAGTTTTAAAATAGTTAAGTTTGGAAAAAAGCCCAGGTGAAAAAGTTATATACAGTTTATATATAGTGTAGAAGACAATGATATTTTTCATTTGTTTTATACATTTTTCTGTATAAAACAAATGAAAACTATAAACTATATATAACTTTTTCACCTGGGAGTTTTTTCAACTAAAATAATTTATTTCCAACTAAAAAAAATGTATTTCTAACAAAGTAGTTTCACTTTCAACTAAGTAGTTGAATCTCTAACCAAAAAAGATGAATTCTCAACAAAAAATGTAATTGTTAATATTTCAAAAAAAAAAAAAGCTTTTAAGCCAAAAACAGTTGAATTCAACCAAAAAGATGAATTTGTAATCAAATAGTTGAGTTTTCAACTCAAAAAGATAAATTTTGAACCAAAAATGGAAGAATTAAATTTTCAGTTAAAACAATTAATGTTTAACCAAAAAAAAAATAATTTTCCAAAAAATAGTTAAATTTTCAAGCAAAGGGATGCACCTTCGACAAAAAAAAATTAATTATTAACGAAAAGTGTAGAGAATGATATTCCCACCAAAAAGTATTTTAATTTTCAATCAAAAACAGTTGAATTGAACCAAAGAATATATGATTTTTCAACTAGATAAATGAATTTTCAACTAAAACAGAATAATTTTTAAACCAAAACGAGGAATTTTTAACAAAAGAGATAAATTTTCAGCTAAGAAAGATTTTTCATACAATAAAGAAAACAAATCTCACCCAAAATGTTAAATTTTCAAGCCAAAAAGGTGAATTTTCAACGCAAAAGATGAACCAAGAAGATTAATTTTCTACCAAAAAGAATAATTTTTAATAAAGTTGATGAATTTTCAACTAAATATTTGAATTTTTAAAGGAAATTTTAAGCAAAAAAAATTTTTTTTTTCAAAGAATAGTTAAGTTTGGAAAAAAAGATTTTTCAAGTAAAATTATCAATCATCAACTAAAAAAATGAATTTTTAACAAAGCAATTCCTTTTTAACTATGAAGGATTTGAATTTTCAACTCAAAATTATGAATTCTCAACTAAATCGTAATTGTTAATATTTCAATTTCAACCAGAAAGATTTTAAACCAAAAACAGTCGAATTCAACCAAAAAGATGAATTTTCAATCAAATAGTTGAGTTTTCAATTCAAAAAGATCGTTTCAAAAAAATATTTAAGTTTAAAAAAAAGGGTTTTCAACTAAAATGATAAATCATCAAATAAAAAAGTGAATTTTTAACTAAGCAGTTGACTTTTTTTAACCAAAAAGAATGATTTTTTAACAGGATTGTTGAATTTTCAACGAAACAATAAAATTAGCTTCAACTTCACATGATCAACAATTCCCTGACTCTGTCAGGTTTTCCAGATATTCCCTGACAATTTTTTAATTCCCTGTACAGAAAAAAAAGTTAAGTGATAAAAAAAACGGCGTCAAGATGTACAAAAAGAAAATTGAACCATAAATAGTTCATATTGAGTGAGAAAATGACCTGAAAGAAAAATGAAACCCTTTTTTTTCTGTGTGACTTTTCCTAACTTTCTGGAATTCTCTGACCTGCTCTCTAAATCCGAATTAGTAGAAATTTTACTAATTCAATTAGTAGCATTGCATCTGTCTGTTAAATTAGTAATTTTATAACTTTCTACTTAATGAAATGGTAAGATTTAGGTTACTAAATTAATTAGTAAGGTTATTCTACTAATCTGCTTAGTAGTGCCAACTTACTAATTCACTGAGTAGCAATGAATTGCTATAGGGAGAAATAATTTAATTTTATTCGTGCTTAAAAACAATTTTATTATTGCATTGCATAGTTTAAAACTATTAGTGTATGAAAACATTTACGTTTTATCGAAAAGTAAGTGTTACATGTAAAATTCCATCGCAAACAGTGAAAAACACATTTTATGTTAAAACTGTTTATGACATAAACATTATTTTTTTGACATGAAATTTATTTCGAAAAAATAATTATTTTATTATGTTATATAAGTTTCAAGGCTTCAAATAGTAACTAGCAATACATTTACCAATTAATTTAGTAGTAACATTACCAATTTCTTTAGTAGATACAGTTACTAATTAATTTAGTCAGTTATTCTTACTCATTGAATTAGTCGACTTTTACTAATTACCAGTAAACGAATCAGCACTATTTCCCAGGCGGAAATATTATATATAGTTTATATATAGTGTGAAGTATTATATATAATATCCATTTGTTTTATATAAAAAATGTATAAAACAAATGAATATGATATATAATACTTCACACTATATATGAACTATATATAATATTCCCGCCTGGGTTTGAATTAGTAGAAAACTACTACCAATTAGTAGTTTTCTACTGATTCAAATTTACAGAGTGTAGGTCTGACCATACTTCTGAATGAACAATTTCATATAATTCGAAATTTAATTGACTCCTTTCTTTCTCACTGCAACAAACCGGAAGCAAAGTGTTTAAAAAATGATAATACGCTCTCTACGAAAAATTGCCTTCAATTTCCGTAAAAGCATACATTTATTTTATCTTAGGAGATCATCTTGTTGTAGATTTAAGGTTTTAGAGTCCACGAAGCGTCATAACAAGGTATATAAGTACCAGCAAGTACATAACAGGTCCAACGAACCAATAAGAACATCTAAGCATTGGAGTTCCTACCGAGCGGAAATTGCCTCACTTGGAGAAAAAAAGAAAGAAAAAGAAAGCTCCTCCGCTGAACGAAAGCGTAACACAGAAGCGGAACATAAAAATTAGGATGGGATTAGCGACGTTAAATATGTTCAGTAAATCAAGAGAATTTCGGCAACAGGAGACTCATTGCTCCGTGAAATTGGCCATTCGAAATTCGACGTTCATTTATGGCAGAATATCCTTAAGCGAATTTCGCATTGAATTACTTTTCGGCAAAACTAAAAAGCTTCAAAGGAAGCATAAATGAACAGTTCTCTTTCAAGTATTGGCTTGTGAGCATTGCAAATATTATTGAATAGCAAATATAACTTTTTCGTGGTCTATTATTATTTAGAGTTTATATTATGTACAGGCCTCGGAATCACTTCAGAAATCGAAAATAGTGTCACAAATTTGAAAAAAAGTGTAAAAATAGGGTCATAAAATTTTTCAAGTATTAAACTTTTAAAGTATCGAACTTTAAAGTATTAAACTAGTCCAAATTTAAAAGTGTATAGTCTGAAATCAAAAAGTGTACAATGGAAAATTAACTTTATTTTTTAAGCAAAACTCAGGGATTACAGAGCAAAGGGAGCTCAAAAAAGGGAAAATAGGGTGAATTTCTCACGAAAAAGGGGAAAATAGGAAAAAGACTAAACATTTATTTTCATATGTCGAAAAGAACAAACAATCTTTTTGTAAGAAATGTTACATTTTTAAATAATTTTCAATGATTTTTCAATGATTTCTGCCATTAAAGATTTATTTTTAAAAATTGGATATACTTAGGTCGTTGGAAATCTATCCAGAGTGATATAAAAAAGTCCGAGAAAAAATAAAATTAGTTAAATACACAATTTTGATATGTTTAACATCGTTCTCATAAATATTTCTTTCCAAGATTTGTCATTTCCTCCTTACTATAATTAATACTTTCAATGTAAATTTAAAACTAAACTCTTCAGTAAAGCGAAGTGAAAATGCTAAAATTAATCGAATCTTTTGAGCTGAGGGATAACAATTTGTGGGTCGACATCCAAAACAAGTAAAGAAAAAAATTTTGAAATCGGTTAATATCTTCTGTTCTCTTTCTGAAATTAATAATTAACATTTTTTTTTAATTAAAAAAAATTTTGCCTTAATTCAAATTTTTTGAAAATATACCAAAGAAGAATGTTATTATTTTTTATTCATGGGAAACATTTTTTTTCGTGGTGTTTATAACGTTCCAAAATCGCAAAAAAGATATGAAATCCCAAAAATCCTAACTCACGACAAACATTTTTTTCCGAAGAAGCATGATAAAAAAATATTTCCTTGCTTGAGGCTGAATAAATTTCAAGTTCGACATATTCAAATTTTTTAAAAATGTGTGCATATGACTCAATCAAAAAAAAACATGTTTTTGCACATTTTCAAAATAATTGTAACTGAGCAACAAATTTATTTTTAATTTCGCAATTTTAAATTTGCAACAAATAAGATAATTTTTTAAATCAATTGAAAAAACTGAATTTTCTCCCAAATTGTTGAATTTTGAAGCCTGAGAGAAGAATTTTTTACAATGCATTTTACAATTTTTCAACACGAAAATATGAATTGTCAATTAAAAAGTTAATTTTCAACCATACATTGAAATTTTTAGTTAAAAAACCTAGTTTTTAACAAAACAAAAAAAAACTTCAACTAAAATGATGAATTTTTAACTAAAAAATGAATTTTTAACAAAGTAGTTCAAAATTCGACCAGTTAGTTAAATTCTCTACCAAACTGTTTAATTTTCGACAGAAAATTCAAATTTTCTGCAAAACAGTTGAATCTTTAATCCGAAGACACGAATTTTCAACAAGAGTTGATTTTTCAACCAAAAAAGATTTTTTAGTCAATAAAGAAAAAAAATTGCATTCAAAATGTCGAATTTTGAAGCAAGAAGATTAATTTTGTACTGTTCTGTCAAAAAATATAACTTTTGAACGAAATTCATGAACTTGCAATCAAACAGTTGAATTTCCGACTAAAAAAGATCAATTTTTAAACAAAAATGGAATAGTTCAATTGTGACTTTAAAAATATTAATTTTCAACGAAAAAAAAAGTTTCAACAATAGTTAAATTTTCAAGCAAAGATTTTCAAAAAATTGCTCTAGTTAGAACATTTAAAAAAATCACAATTTCAACTTGCTTTAAAATGTTTCATCTTGAAATTTTTTTCAGTGTATTTATTTTTAATGGTCAGCACTTGAAACGTGTACCTTATTTATTCATACATAATTTATTTATGTGCTATAATTGCTTTAATTATTATTCAATAATGGGTATAATTTCAAATATCGTATATTTAAAGAGAAAAGGGGAAAAAGGGGAAGTTTTGTCAGAATAGGGTGAAAAAGGGGAATTTCAAGAAAAAGGGGGAAACTAAGAAAAAAAGGGGAGAATGTGCACCCTGAAAACTTCAATGTTTATTTAAAATGTTATTCTTTAGTCTATAAATGATCAAAATTCGCATTTATTTATATTGCGGGATTCACAGTCTTTTCCCTATTTAGTTCAAAATTGAATTATTTTGTTGGAAATTCAACAATTTTGTTAAAAAGACCTACTTCTTGGTTGAAAATTCAACTGTTTTGTTGGAAATTCTTCTGTTTGGCATGAAAATTAAACAATTCAAATGATTTTTTTTTCTTCGCTACTAATTTTGTTGTTGAAAATTCGACTATTTTGTTGAATATTCATCTTTTTAGATTTAAAATTCATCTCTTTCCCAAGAAAATTATTTTTTTTGTCAAATTCAACTGCCTGGTTAAAAATGAATTTGTTTTTGTTGATAATGAACTTTCTTTTTAATTTAACTGTTTTACAGAAAATTGCTATTTTCGGCTCGAAAAAAGTCAACATTTTGGTAGACAAAGTAACAATTTGGTTGAAAATTGATGTATTTTGTTGAAAATTCGTCAACTTTGATCAAAAAAATTTTTTTTTTTTGAAAATGCAATAACAGTTTGGTTGAAAATTAATCTGTTCAGTTGAGGATTCAAGTATTTTGTTGAAAATTCGTTTTTTAAAAATAAAAATTGATTTTTTAACTGGAAACTTAACTGTTGTGTTGAAAATTCAACTGACTGTCTGAAAACTAACTTTTTTATTGAAAATTCATATTCTCAGATAGAAAATTCAACACTGTTGATTATTCATCTTTTTTTTCTTTTTGTTGAAAATTTATCTCTTTAGGTAGAAATTTAATTTTTTTAGTTAAAAATATAACTGTCTGGTTAAATATATTAATCTGATTTGTTTAAAATCCAACTGTTTTGTAGAAAATTCGTATTTTCGGCTCGAAAATTAAAAAATTTTGTAGAAAATTTATGTATTTTGTTGCAAATTCGTCATTTTTGGTATAGAAATCAATTTTTTTGGTTAAAAATGCAACTGTTTGGTTGAAAGTTAATCTGTTTTGGTTGAGGATTAAACAATTTGGTTAAAAATTCGCCCTTTTTGGTTCAATTCAACTGTTTTCAATTTTAAATGAAAATATTTTCTTGTGGAAAATATTACAGAAGAAGCTGAAAAATATTTGTATGGAAAAGTAAAGAAATAGTGGCATTAGTGGACAATTGTGAGAAAATAGTGTCTTTAGTATCTTTTTTTTCGAAATAGTAGCAAAATAGTGTCATCCCTCAACAAAAGTGTTAAATAGTGTCAATTTGAACTGAAAGTAATGACTGTTTTTTAGCACGTTTTCCACGTATAACATAGTCATTCCTGTGTTTTTTTTTTGTCAAAATATTTTTTGATCTTGTTTCACATTTTCCCGTAATAATATGGCACAGAAGGTGTGCCAATTACGAAATAAAATAAGTCAGCTACATACATAATTTCTTGTAGGGACGCAATTTATAATTGAAAATGTTATTCTTTAGTTAATATTGCAGTTGGAAAATTACATCATTTTTACATTCTCATTCTAATGAGAAGGTATTGGTTTTATGTAAAATTTGACATAGTCGGTTTTCATCAAATCTCCACGTTTTGAGACCTCCTGAGTCAGAAAAAACGATTTTTACGAAGGTGTCTGTCTGTCTGTAGTCTGTCTGTCTGTCTGTAGCCACGATAACTTTCGAAAAAATGATCAGATTTGATTGAGCTTTGGCACACTTTTTTGGCCGAAAAATAGAGAACGAGTTCGTTAACCAGCTATTTTGGATGAAAATCCAAAAAGTGAGCACATTTTGAAAATTTTTGAGACCACTTTTTTTGAAGATTTGAAAATTCTATGTACGGTTATTAGTAGTACGCAAAATGACGAACAAAATATTCTTATGACTTTTTGTGATAAAACAAAAATTACTGGAGTTATAGCATTTTCAAAATTCCAAAAAACAAACTAAAATGAACATTTTAAGCCGAAAAACGCACGATATGAAAAAAAGTCAAGAGGAGAAAAACGTTGATTCCTGAACACCCTATAATATTTTCATAACAACTTTTTGAATTTTTTTAAAAATAAAAAATTCAAATTTTGATCGCACAAAAAATTAATGAAAAATCAAAAAAGCCATTTTGCTGTCAAACTATGCAAGATACCAGAAAATATCATCTCACCAAAATTGTGCACCTAAAAAAGATCTACAAATTTCTTATCATTCACTTTTTTATATGACGCGTAGTTTTTGTTTTATTCGTAAAAAACAGCATTGAAAATAGAAAAATCAAATTTTCAGACGAATATTACCAGCTACGAAAAAATGACCGAAACAAAATTTGTTCATCCAAGGAAGAGGTACAAATTTATTGTGACTCATGTTTCGATAGGATGCGTGGTTTTTGTTTTATTCGCGAAAATAACATTGACAGTAAAAAAAATCAAATTTTTGAAAAAAACAATGCAAGGTACGAAAACATATAAATGAACAAAAATTGTGCATTCAAAAAAGACTTACAAACCCGTAATCAATTTTTGTGGTAAGAATATATTCAAAATGAAAAAATTAACTTTTTTGATAAACGGCACAGGCTAAAATAAAATGTTAACTAATAAAATTTGTCGCCTGAATTATATCATTACTTTTCATTTGAAATCAAATACAAATTTAGTAATTTGTATATGAAGAACATATAACACGAAGCACAAAGTGCGCGCTCAGTGTATTTACCAAATCGCACGCCGTAAGTGCGCTCAAACTTTTTTGTTTCTATCATACGGTTTAAATGATTTTCAAATCAAATATCGAGCGCGAGTGTCTGGATGAGAATGTGTTCCTTAAGGTCGATAGAACCTTGAGTAAATAAAGTTCCTTTTCAGTCTGAAATAAAAATAAATTTAACAATCACTTAATATGTAGAGGTTTTGATAATTTTATAATATTTGCAAACAAACTTTTTCTTTTCATCGAAGTCGAACACGAAGTGCAAAAATCTAGAGGAGCCTAGCGTAAAGCGCGATGCAAATACGCCCGAGCCCGTAGCGCGAGGTGAATACATAATCGAGCGCGAAGCGCGAGATAAATATATGATCGAGCGCGAAGCGCGAGATCCAACAGTCGCGCGCCCTAGGCGCGCTCAAACTTGCGAGCGAAGCGAGCCGCGCGCGAAGCGCGCCATGAGAATGTGCCCGCGAAGCGGGCAGATTTTTTTTTAATTAAAATTTACTGAATTTTCTGTTCTAATTAGAGATTATTTCTCTAAAAGGGAAATTTTTCCAAAATCACACTGTAGTAAAAATAAAAAAATTATTTAAAAAAAATAAAATAATTAAGACATTGTAGTTAAAGAATTCTTTAAAAGCGCCTTAAAAAAAGTTATAGCGACGTACATCTAATGAAAACATTTTTCTTTAACTTTTGGTGTAATTTTTGTTTTTTTAACAATTTAGAAAAATGGTTTAAAATAAGTATATGTATCCAAATTTCATGTATGTTGAAAAATGATTTGTTTTAAATTTATTTGAAGTAGTGTTGACTCTACAGTTATAGCGACGTACATCTAATGATATATATGTATCCAGATTTGATGTATGTTGAAAAACGATTTGTTTTTAATTTATTAATAGTAATCCTGACGAGAATCCTGACCCATTATCATTATTCTTGGAAATTATGATTGTACAAAAAGGTTAATATATTTTTAATTATATCCGCTTGAACCAAAATATGCCCAATTGAGCTTGGAAAGTCGATAAATTTTAAGCATCCTATCACAGAGAAAACAAAGGTTAAAAAGCGATTCAGGTAAAAACGCTGAGGGTAATCTCGCCCAAAAAAATCGTGATCAGTAAGGGTAAAAGAAAAAATTAGTGATTTATTCTATAAATTAAGAAACCATTGTTGTCAAACTTCAGACAATCGCGATAAATAAATTTTTTAATTATCTTAATAGTTCAGCAATTCAGATTGCTCATGCAAAGAAACGGTTTTTTATAAAATCAATTTCGCACATCTTCAGAATGTCAATTTTCCACATTCGTTACAGAAATTTTTTGGTTCTATCATACATTCACGTCGAATCGGTTTGCAGAATTTAAACAAAAAACTCTATAACACAGTCAACTTTATTTCCCTGTAGAATTGATTTATTATTCGGATTTGGTTTGACCATCAAAAATAATCTCTTTTTGATTCTTGAAAGATTAATCGAAACTGAAAATAAAAAGGGTGGAAAAGGGTCAGAATTCTCGACTTTAGGTATTTTAGGCCTAAATTTTCGAGGAAAAAAGGGGGAAAAATGGAAATAGGTAAAAAAAGGGAATGGACCCAGATACCTGAAACAAGAATAATGATATCATCAGAATGAAAATTGACTTAACTAATGCAAATTCTACCCTGAAAGAAAAGAAGACATTAAGATTTAAGATTCCTGAGATCATCAAGTCAAGATAATCTTGAAGGCAAAAAACGTCGAAAACACCAATTTTGGTACACCGATCTCGGACATGACAAGCATAATATTTTCGTCCCCCAAATCCTGAAATCTTAAAATTCCAAATACTTAAGGTTACGGTGAAGAGGGAAAGAAATAATCCCATGAGTTTAAAAAGGAAATCCCATGGAATCATTAGAGGCGTGGCTTTGAAATTTCGTAGGCACAGGTTTTACGTGAAGCCGGAGATAGATTCGAGGAGATAGAAAGGATGGTCTATGATTTTTTGTGGCCTAGACGAGGGGTTTTATGGCGTTGATGGGGCACTTGTTAGATGCACGTGTTCTAATGGCGTGTTGAGGACCAGTCTCGGGAAGATACCGAAAAAAAGCCAACAAAAACGAGATACTTGTCTAGCAAAGGTCAGATTAGGTTAGGTGGTCTCTCTAGGATCCGAGACTCGTGATGAGGTAGATTGGTAGATGATGAGCCTAAAACCTTTCAGGGCCGCATAACTCTTAATGAGCAAACGATACTTTTTTTTTAACCAAAGTCACGAGTCACCTTCTCCCTGCAATTTTTAATTAGGATGCGATTCATTCTATTTGTTTAATTAGAAACGTGGGTTACAAATGCTAGAAAAGAGCTTGGATGTTATACAATTCAGAATACTAATTAACTTTTTTTTTGTGGGTGATTCTGAAACCAATCTATTTAGATTATTAAATTTTCCAACTAGGAAAAGAAAACAATCCAAATTATTTAAATACATTTCTAAAAACTGCTCAAATTCAATACATGCTTTTTAAAAAAGTTTAAATAAAAAGAAAGATTTCTTACAAGAAAATTGAGGTAAAAGTATGTAAACCCAATTTAAAGAAATCTTAAATTATTCATTGCAGGACGGAGAAAAGAAAAAGTGAGGGGTTGGTTTTTGGTTGACTTTTTCCGTTTTTCTCCCTCTTTTTTCATTATGTTATTCTTGTCTCTAATGAGCCGAAAAGTGAGGTTGTTTAGGAATTTTATTTTTTTAATTATGAATCTTTTTCCTGCTTATTTTGCAAAAATTATTCATGATAAAATTGAATTATTTTCAATCTTAATTTTTAAAAACCGAATTAACTATGAAAGAAGTGAAAATTGGGAAAATTAATGAAAATTGGGAATATTTTTTTGAATTATTTTCAACTTTAGGTACAAAATTAATTAATTCAATTTTCAATTTTTCACTACAGGTAACTGAAATTACATAAATCGTTCCATGTTCGGTTTCTTAGTTATACTTACACCATACTTCATAGCCCAAGATGATTTCGAGGATCATTTCAAAACAGGGTAAATAGGGTGATTTGATGAAAATAGGGAAATAATAGAGGTAGGTCGGTAGGGGAATAAATAATTTTAAATAAAACTAATGTAGGTAAAATATTGAATTCTATACGAAACGCTTTAAATTTCTAGGATTTCAAGTCGAAATATATTGCATTTTCAAGAAAATAGTTGAATTTTCAACCAAAAAAGATGCATTTTTTAGCAAATAGCTGAATTAAAAAAATATATAATTTCAACGAAATAGTTAAAATTTCAAGTGAAAGTGACGAATGTTCAAAAAAATAGTTGAATTTTCAACGAAATAGTTGAATTTTTATTGCCGAAAAACGAATGTTTTAGAAGACAGTTGAATTTTCAACAAAATAAGTTGAAATTTCAGCAAAAAAGATTCCTTTTCAACCAAGAAAGATGACTTTTCTACCAAAAAAGATGGATCTTCAATCTGAAAAAAGATCAATTCTCAACGAAAAATATAATAGATGACATTTCAACCCAAAAAATTGTAATTTTTAACAAAAAAGGAATTTGAAGTCAACCAAAAAAGACTAATTTTCAATAAAGTACATGAATTTTGAAGAAAATAGTTGATTTTTCAGTTTAAAAAATTAATGTTCAATAAAAAAAACGAATTCTCAACAAAAACCTAAATTTTCAACCAACGACATGAATATTTAACCAAAAAATTTAATTTTTGACAAAATAGTTGAATCCTTGACCAAAACATATTAAGGTTTTAACAAACAGTTGAATTTTCAACCGCATAGTTGAATTGTCTACCAAATTTTCTACCCAAAAATATAAATTATCAACAAAAAAGTTCATTTTCAACCAAAAACGACATACTTTCAACAAAATAGTTGAATTCTCAACTAAAAAATATTAATTTTTAGTCAGAAAGTTGCATTTTTACCCAAAAATGATAAAACTTCTATCTAAAAGAGATGAATTTTCAACTAAATGATTAATCTTCAACTAAAAAAATGAATTTTCAACCGAAAAAATAAACTTTTAACCAAATACTTCAACTTTCAACAAAAAGTAGTTGATATTACAATCCAAAAAGATTTTAATGTCACATAAAAAACCGTTGAATTTAGCCAAAAGAATTTAATTTTCATACTTGAACCAAATAGTTTAATTTTTTACCAAAATAGTTATAATTTTAAGTCTAAGACTTTAAGACATGAATTTTCTACAAAAAGGTTGAATATTATACTTGAAAATATGAATTTTCAACCAAAAAGTTCTTTTTGAGCCAAAAACGACGAATTTTAACTTAAAAAATTGAATCCAAAACCAAAAAAAAACTTGTAGTCAAAAAGGTTTATTTTTAACAAAAATAGAATAAATTTATACCAAAAGAGATGAATTTCCAACCAAAAAGTGATTTTAAATCAAAAGCAGATAAATTCAATCAAAAACGACGAATTTTCAACAAATTAGTTGAATTTTAAAACAAAAAGATGACTTAAAAAAAAATTGGAATTTTCAACAAATATAGTAGAAGAATTTTCAACCAAAAAAGAAGACTAAGAGTGTACACTAACACTATTTGAAAAAAATTCAGGCCAAAAAGACGAATTTTTTCGAATGCAGTTCAAATTTCATCAAAAAAGTTCATTTTTAACTAAGAGAGATGACTTCTAACAATCTTAATTTAAAAAATTTTTAAACAGAGACACTAAACATATGATTCTTTCCAATCAATTTTTTGTAAGAAATCTTTTCGTTTATTTAATTTTTAAATAAACAATAATAATAATTTGTTCTAATAAGTATGCATAGAATTTTAGTAAACAAGCATTATTTAGAAATGTATTGAAATATTTTGGATTGTTTTCTTTTCCTAATTGGAAAATTTAATAATCCTAATAGATTGGTATTAGAATCACCTACAAAAGATAAATTTTCTATCCATAACAATTGAATTTTGGATTATAAAATAGTATTTTTTAACAATATAGTTGAATTTTCGACAAAAAATATGAATATTTAATGAAATGGTTACATTTTGAACAAAATAGTTACATTTTCAAACCCAATAGTAGAATTTTTAACCGAAATAAGCATTTAAGCGATGTAACGAGAGAAAGGGGAAGTTTCTTGAAAATAGGGGAAAATTAGATATAAATTATATCTTTGATGGTTTTTCGAAAGATATCGTTTTTAGTTGACCCAAATATCATAATTGTAAAGAAGATTTTTTAATTGGCATTAGGGTCGACAATACTTATTTTTGGCTTATTGTTCCGCGATTAATTAAAAAAAAATTTTTAAATAAAAATTAGATTTTTATCTCTGAAATCTCTTATAATATTAACTGCAAAATTAACCAAATTTACAAAAAACATAACACTTTTTTCGGAAAATATACATTATAATTGAATTTAGGTCAATTAAATCATAAATTACCATATGTGAAAGGCAGAACATTGCTTTAAAAAGGGAAAAGAGAATAGGGGGATAGACGAAAGAGTCTGAAGTCAATTATTTAAACATTTTTCGTTCACCAAATTTGTCAGCTGTCTTCAATTTCAACTGAAAACCGTAACAATTCTAGACAATTTAAAATTAACTAAAGAAGTATTTTAAATGTTTCGCAAAGAGATTGTCATAACCTATATTTACCGATTGTCGAACTAATTTACCCCTCGACAATTACGATAATTGCGAACAATTTAGGTCCTTCGACTTAGTTAGGGCGAAGAACCAATTTAAAAGGTCCTCAAAAAGTAATATCCTTATAAGGAAAATAATTTTCGGCTCATTAGGGTGCATTCTTGGGTGAAATTAGAGACTTGAATCTCCACCCACTTTTCGATTGGGGCGCTAAATAAGAAGCTTTAAAAAGTGAGACTTATGAGCTGCAGCCCTGGAAGAAATCACTATCTGAAACAGTAATCTTGGAGACCCTACCACTCATTTTCCATCCTTGTCGCTCTCCCTGGAGCCTCGGACTCTTCTGACTCACCCTCAGCGTGCACGTGTTCAATTCCAGCCCCCTGGACCCGTCTTTATCCTCAGTCCCGATCCTGACTGCTGGACCTTCTCTCGTCGATCTTTTGGCCTACCGCTCCGCCCACAGGGTCCACCAAAGTTAAGAAAGGAAGAGAGAATGAAAAAAGGCCCATTTCGACTACATTTCGCCCTGGCTCCTTAAAAAGCACCAACGCTGGACATAACATTCAACTTATTATATTGTCGGCCCGTTAAAACTTATTATTGTCGTATAGGACATAAGGCATGCTAACGCGGTACGCCAAAAGGATATTGTAAGTTGTAGGAAGTCGATTCGACGCCCAAAATTATTATCCATTGTCGGACAGAATCATTGAAGCCGTTCAAGTTTTTGGGAAGTAGGATGACGGGGGTGTATCGTCGAGCAAAAGAAAATAACGATGGGGCTGTATCGGGCGTTTTGGGGGCATGACATTTTTCGAGTATCGACTCGATGGCCGAAAAAGTCACTCGATTTCATCCATTTATTGGCAAATGATCCTGTCAAGAAGCAATGCCGAAGGGGAAAATTAGGCGGATATTGTTATGAGACAATTTAAGTATTTAGGGGCCTCCATAAACTGTTACCAATTAGAGGGGGGGGGGAGGGGGAGGGGGTCGCTAAAAAATAAGGTTGGTAACTGGGGGTAAGTGGAATTAACGTTACGAACTTATTATTATCATTGTACCTTAGGATGGTACAAACAAATTATTTTTCTGATTTTTTCAAGTCTCACCCCCTCATTTTGTGTCTTTTGGTGAAAAACAATTTTCCTAATTTTTTTTAGATTAAAAAAAAAATGTTTAGAAGTAGGGCACGACCTTTCAAATGCCCCAAAGTGTGAAAAATTCAGTAAGTCCTTGAAACTTAAAAAGAATTGTAAAAACTTTACAACGATGATGTGAGCAGTACGAACTACCATGTGAGCAGTACGAAGCCTGAAAAAATTTTAAAAAATTCAATTTACCCCCAACTTTGCCAAAACTCACCCCTTAAGACACTAAAAAGTAATTTTTAAGTGTCTTTTCTGAATTTTATGAAAGTAAAATAAAAATTTAAGTGGCAAATTCTATAAAAAAATGTATTATGCAAATATGAAAAATAGTGCCCATAAAATAAACATTTTTTCCCATTTCACACTTAATAATCCATAAAAAATATTGAATGAAAGAGTTTTAAAGAAAGAAAATGTAATTTTTTATGGATTATTGGGGGTGAAAAGGGGAAAATGTTTATTTTAAAGGAACTATTTTTCATATTTGTATAATAAATTTTTTTATATAATTTGCCACTTAAATTTTTATTTTACTTTCATAAAATTCAGAAAAGTCAGGTTTTGGCAAAGTTGGGGGTAAATGGCATTTTTTCAAAATTTTGTCAGGCTTCGTACTGCTCACATGGTAGTTTTACATTACATCATCGTTGTAGAATTTTTACGATTCTTTTTAAAATTCAAGGACTTACTGAATGTTTAACACTTTGCGGTACTTTAAAGGTCGTGCCCTATCTCTAAATTTTTTTTTTTAATTTCAAAAAATTAGGAAAATTGTTTTCAGCAAAAGACACGAAATGCGGGGGTGAGACTTTAAAAAATCAGAAAAATAACTTTTTTAAACACCCTAGTATAGATTTTTAGAACAATCTAGAATTCCCTTTTTGCTTATCAAACTCGACTATTTGGTTGAAAATTAAATTACTTTGTTGAAAAATAAAAACGCAACTATTTTGTTGAAACTTCGTTTCATTTTTGGTTAAAGATATATTTTTCAACGAAAAATTTAACTATTCCATTTTTAGTTGAAAATGGATCTTTTTTAGTTAACAATTTAACTATTTGGTTCAAAATTCAAGTAACAGATTTAAAATTCATGTTTTTTGTTTATAATTCGTCTTTTTGATACAAAATTAATGCTCTTGGTTACAAAATAAATTTTTTGGTTGAAAATTAATTTTTTTTTAAGATTCATCATTTTGGTGGAAAATTCATTTGGTTGGTTCGAAATTTAACTATTTCGAGGAAAATTCGTTTTTTTTTTTTTGGTTGAGAATTAATTTCCTTGACTAAAAATGTAACTATTACACTTTTGGCTGGAAATTAATATTTTTAAATGAAAATTGATCTATTCTGATTGAAAATTTTGAAATATTTACTATTACAGGTTTCGTTGAGAATTCATGGGGGTGGGGGGTCAACTACTTCGTTTAAAGTTGAACTAAATTGTAAAAAATCGATTTTTTTGGTTGAAGATTCATCGTTTTAGTTAAAAATTCTACTGTTTAGCTTGAAATTTCAAGAATTCGGAAGAAAGTTGAACTATTTGGTTGAAAATAACCTTTTTTGTTGAACATTTATATTTTTGGTTAAAAATCCAAAAATTTGGTTAGAAAATTAAACTGAATAGTTAAAATAAAAACTATTTGCTCAAAAATTGAACTATTTTGTTGGAAATGTTTTTTTTTGTGAAAAAAGATGTGAAAAAATTAATTTTTTTATCTGGAAGTTCAACTATTCCATTTTTAGTTAAAAATTTATTATTTATAAGTTGAAAATTCATTTATTTTATTGAAAATTCATCTATTTTAGCAGAAAATTAATCTTTTTTATTTAATTCATAATTATGGTTGAGGATTCAGCTGTAATTTTAAAATTCGTATTTTTTAGTTAATTTCAACTGGTTGAAATTTCGTGTTTTTTTGCTAAAATTTAGCTTTGCAAACTGAAAATTTAACGATTTCATTTTGGTTGAAAACTTATCATTTTTAGTTGCAAATTCATATTTCTTGATTCAAAATTCTACTATTTGGTTGAAAATTTAATTGTTTTTTTTTTAAATGCACCACTTTGAATAGAAGTCAACTTTTTTGGTCAAAAATTAAGTTTTTTGGTTGAAGATTCATCTATAGTTGAAAACTCGACTATTTTGTTGAAAATTTGTTTCATTTTTGGTTGAAAATTATGTTTGTTCCACTGAAAATTTAACTATTCCATTTTTTGTTGAAAATTAATATTTTTTAGTTAAAAATTCATCTATTCGATTGGAAATTTATATATTTTATTGATAATTCGTTCTTTATTAGTTGAAAAAAAATTTTTTTTACTCAAAACTTAACTATTCTATTTTTTGTTAAAAAATTATATTTTTATTAAAAAATTTATCTTTGCTAGTTTAAAATTCAACTATCTGGTAGAAAATTAATCTTCTTGGTTAAAAAGTAATCTGTTTTGGTTGAGAATTCAACTATTATGTTGAAAATTCATCTTTTTGGTTGAACATTGAACTATTTCGTTAAAAAATATATTTTTAATTATTAATTTTTTTATCTCAAAATTTAATTATTCCATTTCTGGTTGATAATTTATCCTTTACAGGTTGAAAATAAAAAAATAAAATTTTCACCAATAAAGATTAATTTTTTACTAAACAAGATGCATTTTTATTAAAATACATGAATTTTCAACTGAAGAATATCAATTTTCAACCATTAGTGGAATACTCATATTATCAATTAAAACAATTAATTTTAACTCTAAAAAACGAATTTTCAATAAAATAGTTAAATTGCCACCCAAATAAATGAATTTTCAACAACAAAAAATACATTTTTCACCAAGATGATTAATAATCTACCATAAAAAATTAATTTGCCATCAAATGCATGACTTTTCAGCCACATAGTTCAATTTAAACAAATTTAATTTTTTTTAAACAAGAAATTTTCAACAAAATAGTTGAATCCTCAACCAAAAAAGATTAATTTTCAACCAAACAGTTTCATTTTTAGCCAAAAAAGATGAAATTCGTTCGATAACAGATGAATGTTCAGACCGAAAAAACGAATTTTCAATAAGAGAGTTTAATTTCTAATCAAGAAAGATTTTACAGTCGATGAAGAAAAAAAATTGAATACAAAATGTTGAATTTTCATGCTGAAAAAACGAATTTTTTAAACAGTTGAATTTTTAACAATAAAGTTAATTTTCAACTAAATAGTTGAATTTTTAGTCCAAAAAAATGAATTTTCAACAAAACAGTTGAACTTTCAAACAAAAAATTTAATTTTAACAAAACAGTTGAATTCGTAACAAAATAATAGAATTTTTAGCCACAAGATGAATTCTTCACCGAAAAATGATAAAATTATAATCTATATCTAATTTGTAGGTGATTCCAAGACTAATCTATTCAGATTATTAAATTTTCCAATTAGGAAAAGAGAACAATCCAAAATATTTAAATACATTTCTAAAAAATGTTTTGCTAAAATTCAATGCATACTTATTACACGATTTTTTTTATTAAATAAAAGAAAATATTTCTTACAAAAAATTCCGGAAAAACTATGTAAACTCAATTTAAAGAAATCTTAAAATTATTCATAAGCAAACCTGAAACCCTGCAGATTGGAAAGAATAATATGTTTAGTGTCTCTATTTAAAATAGTTTTTAATTAAGATTGAAAAGAATTTCATTTTATCACGAATAATTTTTGCAAAATAAGCAGGCAAAATATTCATAATTAAAAAATAAAATTCCAAAACAACCTCACTTTTCGGCTCATTAGAGACAAGAATAACATAATGAAAAAAGAGGGGTCATTAAGGTTCCATGTTCATCTAATTAACAGAATTTACATGTATTTTCATTCCCTAAATTTATAAAATCCCACTAAGAATAATTTATGGATAAACCTTAAACTTCAAGTTTAAGGCATTCTTTATTCAGAGTAAATTTCATATCATTTCTAGCTTTTACGACGCACTTCACAGAACAAGAAATAGTAAAAAATAACGAAAAGTGTAGAAATCTTATTCTTTTCAAAATTATAATTCCGGTCTTCATTCCAAGAATTTCTTATTACAAAATCTATACATTCCCACAAAAATTCTCCGAATCACGAAGCCATATTTCATAACTCTTTGAAACTCCACATTTTGCAGCCTCGCTTAAATAACTGAAATTCGTGACTTTTAAACACTCGTTAACAGTTTTTTTTCGAAACATTCAATTTCGACAATCTTTATTGCACCAAGCAACCGCCATAATTCACATCTTTGACTTCAAAAGATCGTAAAATCGAATCGGATCCCATAAATAATTGCAAATCCTCGTCTACCTTCTTTTAGCAAGATCGACAAAAAATTTTCGATTCGCGGTAATTGTCCTCGGATTTTTTTTATGTCTCCACCCACCCTCTAAACTTTCCAGCCCGTATCCTATAGATGTTGAAGGTGAGGCCGAATAGACAGGATACCACGATGACACGGTCCAACTAATCCTGCGATACGAATCTCCGGACTGCTACTGGTCACCGATATATACTATATATAGTGGTCCCATGAAAAGAAATAGAATAAAAGGGATAAAAAACGAGCTCGAAGGGGGAGGAGGAAGACGAAGGAAATGTATAATTTATAACTATAATCCTTTAAGAATAGATCTCTGCCCGGAGGCGAGATTCACGGGTCTGCAATCTTCAATAAAAGGTCCACCCTCCCATTTTTTTCCCTCTCGTCTTCTGTTCAACAATTCAGCATCATCCACCCCAAATTTGAGAACGAATGAATTTCGGATTGATCACGACAGGCCCAATGTCAAAACCAGCGGAGCTGCAGATTTTCTGTTTACATAGGTGCATGGCCTCACAAGGTCCACCATATACGCTAGAACTCCCTGTGTTTATTTAGGATCGCATAATGGAATTTTCGTAAAATGAAACGGATCTTCGGACTCATACTCATGCACGATAAACGCTCTTGTCCTTTGGTTAGTCCCTTTCTTGAAAATTTATTTGGTAAGGCATTTGAGTTCCTGGGCTAAGTCAAACTTGCACAGATCTTGAAAGAGTTTACTTGGAGTCTCGAGATTAAAGTGGGCAGAGATTAGAGGTATTTGATATTAGGATATTGCATTATTGCATTGGCGAGATCAATGCGCTCGCGCGCATATGTTGACACTCGGTTTACCCAATTGAGTTTATTTGGAGGAAGGATAAATGGTGACACTTTATGAACTTTAGAAGTGGTAAATATGTACTTTTTGGGTATATCATGTGCGGGATTGATGAAGATGGCGAGGTAATAGCCGTTACAGATTTTAAGGAGGATCAATGATGTTCGATCATATTGGATGTTTAGTTAGGGGCCATCGATAAACTTTGTTACCAATTTGAGGGAGGGAGGGGTGTAACATGTCAATTTTGAATTAAAATTATCGTTCCCGCTTACGGAACGCGATGGAGTGAGTATAAGGCTAGATGGGGTCTTTGAATCCAAGGATGATTGACCGTCACCATGATTGATAAATTGTAATTTTGGTCAAGTGTGTTAATTAGCATTTCTGGGTGAATTAATCATTTTACAGTGATGATGGTTTTGATAATTTGGTGATATAAAAAGTTTTATATCACTCTCTTAAACTGAACCAGTGAAATTGTCACTGGTTGAATCAGTATTTTGAATTATCACTGGTGAACCAGTGATTTTTCCACATTGACTGGACGAACCAGTAAGAGATTCAACTAAAATAGCGCTACTGATTCTACCAGTTACGCCAAATGATAGATTGAACCAGTGATATAGCGCTCCACGCGGGCAATACATGAACCTCCAGTCGCCTGGTACGCGCGCGTCGTCGGTCAGGTCATTGGCATTTCTCGAGTGAAAACGAATCTTATTGTGTACAAGTGTTTGTTTTATAAATATTTGGTGCCTGTCTGCAATGAGCAGGGGATATAGTATCTTTCGCTTGATAGTGGGAGGTCCCTGGCCATTGGTTTGACTTTGAGCAACGCGACACGTTAACATAACGACGGGTCTTTCCACAAGCATTGCAGCCCGGCCTTCATTTATTGTTGTGAAGATAAAGTGAGGTTTTTAAAATTTAATTTGTACAACTCTTACCACAAAAGTGCGATGAATGATAAGTGCCATACCTAAACAGCTGACAGGCGACAAGGCGTACGACCAGGTGACTACTGGTACTGAGAAACCAGTGAACCTCACTGATTAAACCAGTGTCAGAACTTCACTAAATGAACCAGTGAATGCTCACTGATTGTCAGTGACACACTTCTGGCTATTTCAACCAGTGAGATTTCACTGGAAATCAGTGAGATTTCACTGGTTCATTTTAAGAGAGCAGAGCGATCCCAAATTTTTATCCAATAATATTCTTGATCCTTTTGATGACTCCAGAGCTATTGATAAGAGACATAAAGAGAAAGCTAATAACTATTTTTAGATTACTTCAGATAAAACCTCTTTAAAATGACAGGCCATGCTTTCCATCAATTTCCAGCGATAAGTAGATAGGCCATCGTTCTTTTATTTATTACAGGCCTCACAGTCCCTATGGAATTAAATATAGGGACCAAAGGGTACTTTTTGTTACGCTCATAGGGTACTTTTTTCACGCTCAAAGGGTAACAAATTCAAGATAAATTCATACCACTTCAAAACAATTCAAGTTAAATTCCAAAGAAATCAAATGAATTGGAAACAATTTAAAAATATGAAGAAACCTTATTGAATTCAGTCAATTTGAAATGAGCTCAGAAAAATTTAAGGGAACTCAAAAGAATTTGATGAAATGCCTAGGAATTCAAGATGATGTTAAAAGACTTTAGGATCAATCAAATCAAAACTTTAGAAAATTTCAAAAAATCCATTGAATTAAATAGAATTGAGTGAATTTAGAAGAATGCAAGTAATTGAGAAAAATGAGGACAATTTCAAAGAATGTAAAAGAATTCATGGTGAATTAAAAAAAAAAATTCAAATCTCTTCAAATCTTTGAAATCATACTAACAGATAACCAAAGGAGCGACTAACGACTACAAAATAATTCAAGTTAAATTTCAAATGATTTGGAAAAAATTCTACAGATCGAAAAAATTCCGTTGATTACAATAAAATTTGAGTGAATAAAGAGGAATTTAAGGGAAATGAGAAGAATTCGATGAAATTCATAAAAAATCAAACTGAATTTAAAAAAAAGTGAATTTAAAATAATTCAAACATATGAAAAAATTCATTGAATTGAGTAAGTTTGAAACTTGAAATAAGTTTAGAAAAATTAAAAAGAATTTAAAACTTTCTAAAAATCCACTTGAGTGAATTTAGAAGAATTTAAAAGAATTCACGATAAATTAATGAGAATTCAGGGATAATTCCAAATGAATTGCAAAAAATATTTGAAAATGTCTTCAAATTTTGAAACCCTACGAAATCCCTCACTTTTTGTGAATAAATTCTTTGATGAAATCCATTGAAATATTAAAATCCTTTAAAATTATTAAAACCCTTGGAAATCCCTTGAAATTATTTATATCTATTGAAAATGCCTTGGAATCTTTTGAAATACCCTAAAATATTTCAAATCCTTTGCAATCCTATTAAATTATTGAAATCAATTAAAAATTTAATTTTTAATCTTTGAAAATAACCTAAAATATTGAGAAAAAATATTCCTTAAAATCTTTTGAAATCCCTTGAAATTTTGTTAATATCTTGAAAATGCCAAGGAATTAAAAAAACAATACCTTAAAATATTTAAAATCCTTTTATCATTTTATCAATTGATCCAAAAGGACCAATTAAATAAAAACTTTTAAAAATTCCAAAAAATTCATTGAATTAAGTAAAATTGAGTACATTTAGAAGAATTCAAATTAATTAAAAAAATTTAAAAGAATTCCAAAGAATTTAAAAGAGTTCAGGGTGAATTCCCAAAACTAATAATTTCAAATCACTTCAAATCAATAAACCCTACAAAACACCTCACTTCTCGTTAGTAAATTCTTTAAAATCCACTGAAATATTATAAAATCCCATGACATATTCTATGAAACATGATATTTCCTGAAATCCTGGAAAATTTATTAAAATACCTTGAGAGCTTTAAAAACCCTTACAATCATTGAAATCCTCGGAAACCTTATAAAATCTCATGAAATCTTTTAAAATATCTTAAAACCTTATAGGTCCTGTAAAATCGTTCCAAATCTTCCAAAATTTTAGATTCTTTATCCTAAATAATTTCGCACTTTGAAATCCCTTCAAATTAATAAAACTAATAAAAAAATTCCTTGGAATCTTTTAAAATTTCCCAAAATATTTAAAATCCTTTGAAATTATTTGAAAACCCTTGAAACTTTTAAAAGCTCTTGAAAATTCTTGAGAATTTTTAAACATACTCTAAAATCTTAAAAGTCCCTTCAGAATATTGAAATCTACTAAAAATGTCTCGGAACCTTTAAAAAATACCCTGAAATATTTCAAAAAAAATCAAGACAATTCAGAAATAGGTACAGACCTGAATTGAATAGTAATTAACCCATGAGTTATTTCATGGAGAATAGTCTATTCTCCATGAGTTATTTATTGAAAGTAAAGTGACTATTATCATAAAAAAGTAAGTAAAAAATGATTTTAGAAAAAAGTGACTAATAGTGACTGTATAGCAGTCCCGATTATTTTTACAATTACTTCTTGCAGAAATTTCCTGATTTTTGCTATTTTTTCAAAAGCTATGATCTTATTATCAATTTTTTTACAGTTGAAAATTATTTTTCTTTTTGGTTACGAATCAATTTCTGTAACTAAAAATGTAACTGTTACATTTTTGGTTAAAAATAATATTATTAATAGAAAATTGATCTTTTTTAGTTAAAAATTAAACTATTTACTTAAAAATACATCTCTTTGGTTGAAAATTCGTTTTTTTTTTACTTAATTCAAATTTGTTTACAATGAAAATCTTTCCTGAAGATCAAATATTACATGTTTAGTTGATAATTCATCTTTTTTGGTTGAAAAATCAACTAGTCGGTTTAAATTTATACTACTTTTTACAAAATTCATTTTTTTGTTGTTGAAAATCCATCATTTTAGTTGAAAATTTATACTTTCGGGTACAAAATTCAACTTTTTTGTTGAAAATTCGTCTTTGTGGTAGAATATTAATCTTTTTGGTGACTAATTCTCTTTTTTGTGATTGAAAATTCATTTCTTTGGTTGAAAATTTAACTATTAGGTTGAAAATTCCTGTAAAAATTCCAATACCCGGTTGTAAATTCATGTATTTTGTTAAAAATTAATCTGTTTTGGTATCAAATTAATTGTTGAAAAATTATCTTATTGGCTGGAAATTAGTTTTTCTTTTATTGAAAAATTAACTATTCTATTTTTTTTTCGAAAATTCATCTTTTTTGGTAGAAATTTAATCTTTTTGGTTGAAAATTCGCCTGTTTGCTTGAAAAATTAACTATTTCATTAAAAATTTACTTTGGTAGAAAATTAATTTTTTTACTGAAAATTTAACTATTCTATTTTAAGTTGAAAAATGATCTATATTAAATGAAAATTCAAATATTTTGTTGAAAATTCACCTTTTTCCAAGAAAAATAATCTTATTAGTTGAAACTTCATCTTTTTGGGGTAAAATTCATTACAATGATCTCTTTGGTTGGAAATTTTAATTTTGTTGAAAATTCGTGTTTTTTTTTTGGTTGAAGGTTCATAATTTTATTTAAAAATTCATTTCTTTGGTTGAAAATTCATTTTCTTAGTTAAAAATTAATTTTGAAAACTGAAAATGTAACTATTTTATTTTTTGCTTGAAAATTTATCTTTTCTAGTTGAAAATTCGTCTTTTTGGGGTTGAAAATTCATATTTTTGGGTTGCACATTCAATATTTTGTATGTGATATGAAATTTTTTTTTCTTCATTGACTGAAAAATCTTTCCTAATTAAAAATTCAAATCTTTTATTGAAAACTCCTCTTTTGGTTTAGAAAATTCGGAACGACTGTTATACCTAAAAGTGTTTAAAATCAATTTGAAAACATTTTTTTTGCATTAAGATTATTGATCTCCTAGGTTACCCAGGTGAAAGGTCGTTTTTATACTAAAAAGAAAAATTTAGAACTGTATGGGAAAACTAAAAATTGGTTAGGGATTTGTTTTCGAAATTCGGAAAAAGACGAATTTTTTAGAAGGCAGTTGAATTTTCAACAAAAAAGTTCCAAAAAATATTTGTATTTTAAAACAAAAACAGTTGAATTCAAATAAAAAGGACGAAATTTCAACAAAATAGATGACTGTTTTTAAGTGATTAAACTGTACAATTTAAAATTGGAATCAGAGCAATCTTGTTTCATGTTTTTATATTGTTAATTGTCAATGTAATGCTTCTCGCGCGTGCGTAATATTGCTAGTATTATATATTTTGAGAAAGTAAACAGAGTATTTAAAAAAAACATCAGGCTTACAAAATATTCTTCAAACAACCCTTTTCTTTGCCCCAGGCGGAAAAAACCTTATGACCCCTCGCCGTTATGCCTCACTAGTTTATTTACCAAAAAAATAATCGTTTTAACGCTTCCATTCAATAAACCTCAACACCAAAACACCTTCCGTTTCCTGTTCTTTGCCAAAATCGTTTACTTCCTCTACCATCTACCATTCCTCCGAATTTCCCCAAAAACTATCAACTTTTGACAAATATCCTGTACGTGTCTCGGCATCCAAATTGCAGGTTAAGACACATATCTCCTCAATTCGCCTCGACCTTAGAATTCTTCTTTTTCTCACACCTCGCCCAGAAAAGAATCCACAGTTCCACACTCTTTAGAAATATTGCTCCAAGTTCAATGCTATTGCGAGCGCGAAGGATCTCTTCCTTTTATAAGAAAGTTACGGATGAATCCCGAATATATAGCGCTCGGTGAATCCTCCATAACCACCTACTACCTGATTTAAACGGGCAAGTTCGAACGTGTTTCACTTTTTAAAATCCGAAGAGAAATCTAGAGCAAGCGACATGGAAAGTGAATCGAGCAAGTTTGAACCTGCAACCAAATTCAAAAGGGAATCCTTCGTTACGTCGACTGTACGTAATCCTTGGAAAAAGGACTTCTGGAATAAAAAAAACGTGTTCAGACTTGCATAATTCTTTTCTTAAGGAAGGACTTTTTAGAATCTAAGGTCTTTCTCCAACAAAGTAATTCATCACCGGTTACACAAGACTTTTTTAAAGATGTGACTGGAAGAATTATTAGTACTTTTGAATTTTCATGAACAAGGAGATATTGAATTTCTAAGCACCCATGGTAGAGTAGTCGAGGTTTTTAACTTTAGGTTTGATCAACAGACTTCAGAGCCCAAAATGATCTCAAAACTAAAACTACAATATATTGCGATTTCAACAAAATAGTTGAATTTTCAACCAAGAAGTTAGTAGAAGTACTGTCCGTCCAAAAAGTTTAGGCACCGCGATTTTTGCACAGATTTTCGTGAAACTCTCAGCAGAAAAAAATTCTAAAAATATGGGACAACATGCATGTTGCAGGTGAAGGTTTTGCCAATACTGATACAGAGTTTCAAAATTTTCAGATGATTAACGATTATTTCCGGGCGAGTGAAAGGTGAAAAAACATAATAATCATATGATCATTAAAGAATACTCAACTTTGAATGGCTGTAAGTCACTGAAAGAAATTATGAAAAATCTGCAAAAAATATATGGGTTTCGTTGATCCTTTCTGTGCCCAATGGTGATATTTAGAGTCAGAACTAATTATTTGTTAATAAGTTATTGACAAAAGAGTAGAAAGGTGTCATCTCCGGAACTAAGGAACGTACAGAGATGATTCTTGATGCAAATTACACATTTTTGGCTTCTGACAATGCTGTGCGTATTACCAATGAGCAAAATGTTTCACTTGAATGTTTAAAAAATTATTTTCTTCTTGGAAAAATACAAAAGGCTTTATAATAATCGAGGCAACCATATCCCTTTTTTTTGCATCAGGGCTTAGGGACTGTGTAACTGTGTGCAATGTCCCATGCTGAGAGTGCGGTAGCCTCGATTATCCTTAAGCCTTTTGTATTTTTCCAAGAAGAAAATAATTTTTTAAACATTCAAGTGCAACTTTTTGCTCATTGGTAATACGCACAACAGTGTCATTAGCCAAAAATGTGTAATTTGCTTCAAACATCATCTCTGTACGTTTCTTAGTTCCGGAGATGACACCTCCCCACTCCTTTGTCAATAAATTATTCACAAATAATTATTTCTGCCTCTAAATATCACCACTGGGCACAGGAAGGACCAACGAAACCCATTTATTTTTTGCAGATTTTTCATAATTTTTTTCAGTGACTTACAGCCATTCAAAGTTAAGTATTCTGAAATGATCATATGATTATTATGCTTTTTCACCTTTCACTCGCGCGGAAATAATCGCTAATCATCTGAACATTTTGAAACTCTGTATCAGTATTGGCAAAACCTTCACCTGCAACATGCATATTGTCTCATATTTTTAGAATTTTTTTCTGCTGAGATTTTCACAAAAATCTGTACAAAAATCGCGATGCCTAAACTTTTTGGACGGACAGTAGACGCTGCGTGTCTTCAAAAAAGGGTTTCATAGCCTACTAATGCTAAGACGTTTTTTAATGAAGTCGTTCAAACCTTTCCCTCCCCTACTTCCCCTACATTCCCCTAATGCCCCATCACAGACTTCACCTTTCACCGCCCTCCCCAACTTCTTCCACCACTACTTCCCCCTCTGCTCACTTCCTAAGACCTAAGCTAATACATCCTTTAGTCTAATTTCCTTCCCCAAACCCTCAATGCCTCTTCCCTACAAACCCTCATTTCTAATAATTTGCCCTACTTCTCCTTCCTAATTTCCCGTTACTTCACCTACTTCCCCTACCCTCATTTTCCAACATTTTCCCTCCCCTCACTTTCCCTAACCCCTTAATTACCTTATTACCCCTATATCACCTACTTCGCCTCCCCTAACTTACTCACCCTCACTTCCCCTCATTTCCTCGCCAACATTTCCCCTTACTTTATCTCCTCCCCCCACCATTTCCCCCCGCTACCCTCCTTGAAAAAAAGTACGACAGATGGACGGACGGACGGACACCCGACCGAAACATTAAGGGTTTTTTGCCAGGGGCTACGAAGCCCTAAAAAAATAAATTTTCTATCAAAAAAGATAAATTTTCAAGCCAAAACGATGAATTTTCAAGCAAAAAAATTGAATTAAAAAAAAGAGTTGCCTTTACAACCAAATAGTTGAAATTTCCGAATAAATGTCATAGATAAGACACGATTTTTGTTGAATTTAAAAAAAATGAATGTTCAAACAACCAGAAAAATTAATTTTTGTCAAAATTAAACTTTCAACCAACTAGATGGAATTTAAAACAAAAAATGATGAATTTTCTATCAAAAGAGATACATTTCAACCAAATTGTTGAATTTTCAAGCCAAAAAGACGAACTTTCAACCAAGCAGTAAAACTTTAATGGACAAGAGACGAATTTTTAACAACAAAAATGAATTTTCAATCAAATAGTTGAATTTTTAACCTAATAGTTGAATTTTCAACTAAAAAATTTCAACTTTCTATCAAAAATGGAACTGTTAAATTTTTCAGTTAAAAAATTAATTTTCAACCAAATTGTAGAATTTTAAGCCAAGAAGGCGAATTTTATACAAAACAGATGAATTTTCCACCAGAAGAGATCGATTCTGATTCTTTTCTACCCAAAGATCAATTTTTAATCCAAAAGGACGAAAGTTCAACAAAATCATTGAATTTTCAGTTTGAAAAATAAATTTTCAATCAAAAAGAATTGAATTTTCAAAAAAACAACGAATTTTCAACAAAATAGTTAAATTTTCAACCAAAGATATGCAACTTCAACCAAAAAAATTTATTTTTAACAAAGCAGTTAAACTTTCAACCAAGTAATTGAGTTTTCAAGCTAAAAATTGAATTTTTTAGAAAACTGCAGACTTTGAAACCCGAAAAGGTGGATTTCCGACAAAAAGTTCATTTTTAACCAAAAAAGATGAATTTTCAACCAAACAGTAGAATTTTCAAGACAAAAAGTCGAATTAAAAAAAAAACAGTTGAATGAATGAAAAATGATGAATTTTCTACCAAAAGAGATCAATTTTCAACCATAAATTGTTGAATTTTCAAGCCAAAAAGACGAACTTTCAAGTTTCAACCAAGCAGTTGCCTTTGCAACCAAATAGTAAAACATTAATGGACAAGATATGAATTTTTAACAACAAAAAAAAAAGAATTTTCAATCAAATAGTTCAATTTTTAACCTAATAGTTGAATTGTCAACTAAAAAATATTAACTTTCCATCAAAAATGGAATAGTTAAATTTTCAGTTAAAAAAATAACTTTCAACCAAATTGTAGAATTTTAAGCCAAGAAGGCGAATTTTCTACAAAACAGTTGAATTTTCAACCAGAAGAGATGGATTCTGAAGAAAAATATAATAGAACACTTTCCAATTAAAATAATTGAATTTTCAGTTTAAAAAATAAATTTTCAACTAAAACGAAACGAATTTTAAAAAAAAACGAAATTTCAACAAAATAGTTAAATTTTCAACCAAACAAATTTATTTCCAACAAAGCAGTTAAACTTCCAACCAAGTAGTTGCGATTTTTCAAGATGAAAAATTGAATGTTTTAGAAAACTGCAGACTTTGAAACCGGAAAAGATGGATTTCCGACAAAAAGTTAATTTTTAACCAAAAAAGAAGATTTTTCAACCAAACAGTAGAATTTTCAAGTCATAAAGACGAATTTTTTAAAAAGAAATTTTGAATTTTCAACGAAAAAATTAATTTTCAACCAAGTAAGATGTATTTTTAATCAAGAAATATGACTTTTTTACCAAAAAAGATGAATTTTTAGTCCAAAAGAATGAATTATCAATCCAAAAATGACCAATCATCAACAAAACAGTTGAATTTTCGACCAAAAAGAAAAACTTTTTAACAAAATAGTTATACTATCAACAAAAAAGTTCATTTTTAAACAAGAAAGTTAACTTTTCTCTGAAAAAAATGAATTTTTAATCAAAAAGGTGAATTTTCAATTAAAAAATCTACAAAAAAGTATAAATTTTAAAATAAAAAAATGTTTATAATTTAAATAAAAAACAGTTGAATTGAAACAAAAAAGACTAATTCTCAACAAAATACATGAATTTTCAGTCAAATAGTTTTATTTACAGTTGGAAAAATTAATTTTCAAACAAAACAAAAAAACGGATTTTCAAAAGAATCATTAAATTTTTAATCAAAGAGATGAATCTTTACAAGAAAATGAATGTTTATCAAAGTAGTTCAATTTTCAACGAAGCAGTTGAATGTTCAACGACAAAAAAATTATTTTTTAAACAAAAAAAGATTTTAATTTTATATAAAAAACAGTTGAATTGAGCCAAAAACAAGGAATTTTCCACAAAATAGTTTAATCAAAAATATATTACTTTTTAGTCAAAGAGTTTTCAACAAAATAATGATATTATGAGTAAAAGTGATTATTCTTCATAAAACCAAACAAGATTTTAATTTTAACTTTTAGACAATTGAATTCAACCAAAAAAGAAAAATTTTCAAATAAAACAATTAATTTCAAACAAATTTTTTTTCAACAAATTAGTAATATTTTGTGACTAAAGAGATGAATCTTAAATCTAAAAAATGAATTTTTAACAAATTAGTACAACTTTCAACCAAGAAAAATTAATTTTTAACCAAGCAGTTGAACTTTCAAGCTAAAGGGACAAGTTTTTGCTGAAATAGCTTGATTTTTAACAAAATAAGTACAATAACACTAACAAAACAGTTTTATTTTCGACCAAAAAAGATGATTTTTGAAAAACTAAATAACTTTTTAATAATATAGTTAATTTTTCATAAAATTAACTGAATTTTCAACAAATTAATTAAAATTTCAACAAAATATTTTACTTTTCGTTCTACAAAGGTGATTTTTAAGCCAAATGGTCGAATAAATGAAAAATATTAAACTTTAACCCAAAACCAAGCAGTTTAATGTTTAAATTTCAACCCAAAAAGACGATTTTTCAGAAAACACTTGAATTTTCAACAAAAAAGTTCGAGGGGAAGTCTAAAAAATATTTGATTTTAACCTTGCATCGGTTGGATTCAATTTCAGTTTACATTATATTCACTAAAAATCATTTGCAATCAATATATGTATAATTGTATATACCCCTTGTTAAAAAAAAATAGAGTCAAATTTCCAAGCCAAAAGTAATTTCCTACAATCCTAGTTCCTACGCCTATAAACCCTTTTACAAAATATTTGCAATTCATCAATATTTTTCAGAAAATAGACATGAAAAAAGATTCTGAGGTTAACCTAGTGGTGCACCTAACAATACCATCAACGGTTCTTTCTGGACCGTACACCTCATATCTAGAATCGATCCGCTAACCCAGTCTCTAACCCTTTACCTGAAATCCTTTCCGAAAGGGTTAGCGGAAACTCGACAACAATGAAAACCCCAAAAGATTTTATGGACGGGACTCACCTGTGAAAGGGTTAAGCCACCTTCCACAACAATGGTCCGCGGAAACGTTACTTCGAGACAAGTGTCCTACATAAAATTCAAACCCACATCCGGAATGAACCAAATAAAAAGGAATCTAACCGCAAATGAAAAACCCAATCTAATATAAAAACAATTGTGACAAATTCTCTGAAATTTTGATCTCACACCTGGTACCAAATTCTATGTTGAAAGGTGTTTTTCTGTGACATCACCTGATCAGGGCAGATGCAAGAATCTTATTATTCGAATCGAGTGAAAACGCAGAAAAATATCTCACAAGGTTTACGCCTTTACGGCAACCCTTGAATCCTTCGCCAATCCTTAGCCCACAATGCAATCTGGATTTGTTTTTTTTTCTTCTTTTCGGAATCGAGACATCGAAGAAAATCTAACGACCCTTTATGATTGCGTCCTTTCGCATTGGAGAACCCGCTCACTCATCCGAGGCGCAGAAACTCCTTTATGTATGGATCCTTGACCCTTTTTACCTGACATTTCTTCACTCGTTCGTCCCCCAAAAAATATATAACCCATGAGGTCGACACGCTGTGTGGGTGCACGATCAGAGGGTTACGATTGAAATTCTCCCCTTTGCACTGGATTCTATTCAATCTTCCCCACTCTGCGGTGTCAGCACCGGGACACATAAGATATGCATCTAGGATTTTCAATAGGAACAAAATAACGAAATTCCAGCGGAGATTTTCGTGATTTTGAATAATATTGCATCCCTTTTGGTCCGTCAAAGGATGGAAAGGGTCCAGGTCTTATGAATAGGTGGTTTCTTTATACGTCGATAATCTCTGGACCGGTCCTCGACAAAGGATACTCCCTGTCATGGAGATGGACGCTCAGAAGCTCTTATAATCTTAAATAAGCGTACATGCATGTCCTACCTTGTCAGGCATTCATATCCGCAAATTTAGAAGGGTGTCCCCCTTCTAAACAGGATAGGCTTCCTAAGCTTTGGGGTCAAAAGATATCGCCTTGCAACAGATTTATAGAGATGGATTAGATTTTTTTAAATTTTGGATCAACGGTCACTATAATGAAATGAGATATTTTTTAATATTAGTATAAATTGTAAATTTGATTCACTCACCGATTAGTGCTTCAAGATTCGCCCAACTGCAACAATCTGTAATCAAAAAGAATAAGTAGTCAGGCGTTTCGAAATGAGGGTTGCCGCAAAACTTAACTTTCAAAATTCCCTAATATTTTCCTGATCATGAATTTTTCATTTTCCTTGACCATTAGCATTCAAAGAGCGGCATTTAAATCGTGTAACATTTTTAAAATGGAATCTTTTATAAACGGAATAAAAGAATTCCAAATGAGATATTTAGAAATTTGTAATTTATTTATTTCAACCAACGAAGATCACTTTTCTACTATAAAAGATGAATTTTGTATCCAAAACGAAGAATTTCCAACAAAACAGTTGAATTTTCGACCGAAGAAGATTACTTTTTTACAAAATAGTTTAATTGTCAAGAAAATGATTAAACTTTCGAAAAAATAGTTGCATTTTTAACCAAGCTGTTGAATTTGCAACCTGCAAAGATAAAGTTTCAACTAGATTGTAAAATTTTCAAACAAAAAGGATTAAACCACAACCAAAAACGAATTCAAATCGAAAAATATAATAGTTGATATTTCAACCGAAAGCAAAAATGAATTTTGAACAAAATAGTTAAATTTTCAACCAAAGATTTGAATTTACAAAAAATAATTAAATTTTCAACACAATAGTTGAATTTTTAACCAAATAGTTGAATTTTCAACAAGAAAGATAAATTTCCAAGCAAGAAGTTTAATTTTCTGCCAAACACAAGGCATTTTCAACCACAGATATGAATTTTCAACTAAAATTATGAATCTTTAAACAAAAAAAAATAAATTTTTAGCAAAGTAGCTCAAATGTTCTCCAATCAGTTAAATTTTCAATTAAAAAAGATTTCAATTTTAAATAAAAAACAATTGAATTCAACCCAAAAGGCGAATTCTCAAATAAAATTATGTATCTAATACCAAAAAAAAATTAATTTATAACAAAGTAGTTCCATTTTCAACTAAGGAGTTGAGTTTTCAACCAAATGTATGATTTTTATTGAAGAATGTAATAGTGGAGATTTCAAAAGGCGAATTTTCAACCAAAAACTATTTTTCAGTCCAGAAAGAAAAAATGTCAACCAAATTGTTGAATCTTCAAGTCAAAAAGACGAATTTTCTACCAAAACAGTTGAATTTTCAATAAAACAGTCGAACTTTCAACCAAAAAGGATGAGAATTTAAAAAAAAATGGTAGAAATTTTCAACAAAATAATTACATTTTGTCCAGAAGGAAAAAACCTTAACCAAAATCTTGAATCTTCAAGTCAAAAAGATGATTTTTCTATCATAATAGTTGAATTTTCAATAAAACCGTCGAACTTTCAACCAAAAAGGATGAGCTTTAACCAAATTGTTGAATTTTCAACAAATTAATTAAATTTACAACCAAATAATAAAATGGTAACCAAAAAAATATGAATTCTCAAGGAGATGAATTTTCAACTAAAATGATACATTTTCAACTAGAATAGTGAAATTTTCAGTTAAAAAAATTAATTTTTGTAGTTGAATTTTCGACAAAAAAAAGATAACTTTTTTACAAAATAGTTTAATTGTCAACAAAATCATTAAACTTTCCAAAAAATAGTTGCATTTTTAACCAAGTTGTTGAACTTTCAACCTGCAAAGATAAAGTTTCAACTAGAGGGTAGAATTTTCAAACAAAAAGGATTAAACTACAACCAAAAACGAATTCAAATCGAAAAATATAATAGTTGGTATTTCAACCAAAAGAAAAAATGAATTTTGAACAAAATAGTTAAATTTTCAACCAAAGATTTTAATTTACAAAAAATAATTAAATTTTCAATTTTAAATAAAAAACAATTGAATTCAACCCAAAAGGCGAATTTTCAAATAAAATTATGTATCTAATACCAAACAAAAAATTAATTTATAACAAAGTAGTTCCATTTTAAACTAAGTAGTTGAGTTTTTTAACCAAAAAGTATGAATTCTTAATAAATAGTGGATATTTCAACCAAACAAGATTAAAAATTAAGAACAGTCGAATTCATCCACAAAGACAAATTTTTAATCAAATAGTTGAATCCTCAACCAAAACAAATTATTTTTTAATCATACAGTTGCATTTTTTAACAAAAAGGGGATGACTTTTCAAATTAAAAACGCGAATTTTCAACCAAAAACTATTTTTCAGTCCAGAAAGAAAAAAATTTCAACCAAATTGTTGAATCTTCAAACCAAAAAGACGAATTTTCAACCAAAAAGGATGAGTATTTAAAAAAATTGTTTAAATTTTCAACAAAATAATTACATTTTGTCCAGAAGGAAAAAAAGGTTAACAAAATCTTGAATCTTCAAGTCAAAAAGATGATTTTTCTATCATAATAGTTGAATTTTCAATAAAACCGTCAAACTTTCAACCAAAAAGGATGAGCTTTAACCAAATTGTTGAATTTTCAACAAAATAATTAAACTTACAACCAAATAATAAAATGGTAATCAAAAAGATATGAATTCTCAAGGAGATGAATTTACAACTAAAATGATACATTTTCAACTGAAACAGTGAAATTTTCAGTTGAAAAAATTAATTTATCCTTAAAAAACGAATTTTCAGCCAAAGATATGAATTTTCGATTAAAATCATGAATCTTTAACAAAGAAATTATTTTTTTAAGAAAGCGCTTTAGCCTTCTAACAACCAACTGAATTTTCAATAAAGACGAATTTTCAACCAAAATAATTTAATCCTCGAACAAAAAGATTAATTTTTTAGCCAGTTGCATTTTTAACCAAAAAAGATTAAATTTCTACCAAAAGAGATGAATTTTTAAACCGAAAAGACGAATTTTCGAAAAAAACAGTTAAATTTTCAACCAAAAATAATTTCAGTAGAATTCTCAACCCCAAAATATGAATTTTGAACCAAAAAGGATGACTTTTAAAATTTTTTTTGAATTTGCAACCAAAGAATAAAATTGGCAACTAAAAATAAAATCGTCAGGAGGAGGCAACTAAATAAAAGAATTTTAATCTTATAATAATTGTATCATAGAATCTTTTACAAACCGAATGGAACAATTTGAAATTAAATGTTAAAATTTTTTAATTGATTATCCTTCACAGTTATTTGAAGTGCCTCTTATTGAAATTTCCTGACTTTTGCAAGATCTATTTCAAAATCTCTGATTTTTCCCTGACTTTCCCTCGCCAATAAAATTCCTTGACTTTGTCCTGAAAAAGTTTTTTTTTCATGAATTTTCAAGCCAAAAAGACAAATATTCTTATTCTACCAAGATTATTATAACAAGATAGCGAAACTTTCGACCAAATACGATAATTTTTAACAATACTTTTCCATTTTAAACAAAATAATTAAATTTTCAACTAAATGATAAAATGGTAACCAAAAAAGATATTCAGGCTTTTCAGCCAAGAAGAATGAACTTTGAAGCAAATAGTTGAACTTTCAAGCTAAAGAGTCGCATTTTTAATAAAATAGTTCAATTCTTAACCAAATGGTTGAATTTTCAAGTCAGAAAGACGAAGTTTTCAGACAACAATTGAATATATTTTTCAAAAAAGTTTATTCTGAAAAAAGAAAGATGAATTTTCAATAACAAAATACAACGTTTCTACCAAAATTGAGAAATTCAGAAAATTCAGGGTTTTTTAAATCTTTAGAACCATATGAAAATTTGTCTAAATCACTTGAAATCACTAAGATCCCTTCAAATTATTGAAATCTATTAAAAATTCCTTAGATTCTTACAAAATACACTAAAATAATTCAAATCGTTTGACATCTTTTGAAATCCCTCGATACACAAAAAAATGAAATCATAGAGAAAAACTTAAAATATTTTAATTTACGAAATCAGTTTTTAATTTACTGTCAATACCAGTGGAAAAAAATGTCGGTATCCACAGTAAGATTTCCGAACAAATTTTAAATGACAAGTTATATTTTTTCTCGCAAAAAAATCTAATTCGTTATAAAATGTTCATCAGTAGAACAAACGTATTCGGTCAGCCAGACTTGAAGTGGAACAATATAGAAAGTCTCTCTACGAACTAAAAAAAATTCTATTCAAATCATATAGGTAAAATTATTTTTTTATGTATAACCACATGCAGCTCCTTATATTGATATGAAACCATAAAGAGTCTAATCAATTTATCAGAATTGAAACCTTGATAACATACTAAAATTCGTCCTGAAATCTTGCGCAAGAAAAATGTCAACGTTTTAATAAAGTTCGACACGAAACTAAATTGGATTGGATTGAAGGTTCAATAGAAGCCCGGAATTATTCTTGGATTACACTATAATGATTTTGGACCGTCATTACGAAACAAAAGGCGAGAGGCGAATACCTGCGCTACCGGGACGTGACACCATAAAAAAAATCCCCCTACAAATTACTTTCTACATCATCTTATCCATCAATCCAAGCCACATAAAATAGGGCTGAGCAGTAAAATGCTCGTTAAAAAGTCGGTCCAGTAATTCGAGAAGTAATTCGGGGCGATTACACGCGGCCCGACCCTAATAACCGAAATTCGAAAGGACGCTAGGTATAAAAAAAATTTACGTAATAGGATAGAGAGGATAGTCACTATGGAGAAAGGGAAAAAGAGTGAGAAATAGGGGATAAGGAGAAAAATTAGATTAGATTTTGTGGGATATAAATTCATCCTGTTCCCCGCTATCAAATTCGGCGCGTCGAAAAGAGACGATATGAAATTCCAATTATAAAGATCCTTATCCCGAAAACCGGTGCCCCTGCCGTCCGAAAACGATTACGGGCGTCATATATAGTATAATGCCATAGCGATGAGAAACAAAAAAGTGAATTCGGTAGTCGCTCGACTATTTTTATCTGGAAGCTAAAAGCCGATCCTTTTTCATTTTATCTCTTCTGATTTTTATGTACTTTTTATCCTCTTTTGACTTCTC
>CAKNYM010052934.1:126809-161432 GCA_932195095.1 Andricus curvator | reverse complement strand
AATTTGAAAGAATTCACGATAAATTAATAAGAATTCAAGGTGAATACCAAATACATTCAAAAGAATTGCAAAAAATATTTGAAAATCTCTTCAAATCTTTGAAATCCTATGAAATCCTTCACTTATTCTTTTGAATTCATTAAAAATACATAAATCCATCTTAATTTTTTTAAACTCTTAAAAAGTTCTCGGAATTTTCAAAAATACCCTAAAATCTTTAAAAATGTTTGAAATCCCTTCAAATTATTAAAATCTACTAAAAATTCCTTGGAATCTTATAAAACACCCAGAAATATTTGAAATCTTTTTTAATCTTTTGCAATTCCTTGAAACTTTTTAAAGCTCTTTAAAATTCCTTGAAATTTTTAAAAAATACCCTAAAATCTTTCAAATCCTTTCAATCCCTTCAAATTACTAAAATCTATTAAAAACTGCTTGAAATGCTTTAAAATACCCTAAAATATTTGGAAAGAATTCAAGAAAATTCAAAAATAGATATGGATCTGAAATTTAACAGTGTTTAATCCTTGGGGTCTCTGTTTTAATATTTTGAAAAATATATTGAAGAAAAGTGATTAACGGAGATCCTTGGTCATTCAGTTAATGTCTCAGTATTATTATTTTTAAGAAATATTTTAATAAAATATCCTCGAAAATATCTGAGATTGAACAATTTAATTTTTTGAAGTAGAAGATAACAAAATTAAACTATTTTAAACAGACTAGTAGAGTTAGAATTTAGTAACAATGTCCAAAAACACTGTTTTTATTGTCTTATTTAAACATAAAAAAAAGTTGAAAGAATAATTTGTAAACAACCTAAAAATATGATGTAAATTTTTCCTTTGAGAATAAAAAAAGTACGACACTTCTTTGATAGAAGCTGAAAAAATTTTTTGCTCAACATATTTAATATTTATAAAGAAATTCGCACTTAAAAAAAATTATTTGGATATTTAAAACAAAATTTCATCCAAACCAAAGATTTTTTTAAAATCTGAAATGGGTCGCCCATTAATTGTTTCTTTTGAAACCAAAACAATTCCTGATTTGTATTTAAACCAATCTTTTTTATATTTTGAGAAAATGTCCGAATTAACCAAATGAGCTGTTGTTTATCACAATTCGGTAAAAATTACAATTATTTAGTAAGATTAAAGAAAAAACATGAAACATCAAATAATTATTATCGGACAAATAATTCTGATCCAGAATACATTTTTTCAGGAAATGTATGCCTCTTAAAAATGCACTGAAAATAATTTTGGGTTTGTATCTCCTTTTTCTATAAACTGTTCTTTATTTTCACTTTATTTTAAAGCGTCGAGCAGCCTTAAAAGATAAATTTGAAAAATTTTAAAAATTTAAAAAAAGATTGGTATACACCGGCAAAAACAACTTAATAAGAAGCAAATGATTTTCCCCTGAAAAAATATTATGAAACCTTCTCTTTGGTCTAATATTTCCAAACAAAAACTGTCATCCCGACTCTTACGTGCCTGCTCCTATTTTTCCAAAGCTAATCTCACATATCGAGTCAAGTCACATCTGATTCTCTTCCATCACTTTTTGAAAAAGCTTGTCTAAATTTCTAAAAACGAAAATAAATACCAGACTTTTGAAAAGTCAACAGGTTCATTGGAGTAGCATTGTGTACCAAAAATTATTCGAAAAATTGGAATTCTATTAGAATTACAATAAAGCAGACGAGGTGTTTTTGGATCCTTACAAAATCATTTAAATTAAAAACATCAAAGTTTTATACAATGTTGATATGGATTTTTGTTTAAATGATGAAATATTTATAAAATATTGAGAACTTTTTCAAAAATTAAAATTAATTAATAAAATAACACAAAAGAGTCAACAGTTAATAAAAAATTATGATTTGCACATCAATATGTTGTCAAAAATTTGCGGTGCGAATTTTATAGAATCCGTAGATCGGAGTTAATTTTTTTTATCTGGAGTGAAAAGTAATTAATTGAGAGTAAAAATCAGCAGGTGGAGAGAGAGGGAAAGTCCCTCTCTCTCCACCGTTTTCAGTACTCGTTTTCGACTAGCGTAGTCATCTTTGGCTCGAGCGCTCATCTTTGGCTCGCACACTCATTTTTGGCTCGCACAATCATCTCTGTCTCGCGCGCTCATCTTTGGCTCGCACACTCATATTTGGCTCGCACACTCATACTTGGCTGGCACACTCATCTTTGGCCCGCATACTCATCTTTGGGCCGCACACTCATCTTTAGCTCGCACAATCATCTCTGTCTCGCGCGCTCATCTTTGGCTCGCACACTTATATTTGGCTCGCACACTCATACTTGGCTCGCACACTCATACTTGGCTCGCACCCTCATCTTTGGCCCGCATACTCATTTTTGGGCCGCACACTCATCTTTGGCTCGCACACTCCTCTTTGGCTCGCACACTCATATTAGGCTCGCACACTCATACTTGGCTGGCACACTCATCTTTGGCCCGCATACTCATCTTTGGGCCGCACACTCATCTTTGGCTCGCACACTCCTCTTTGGCTCGCACACTCATCTTTGGCTTGCGCACACATTTTCGGATCGTACTGAAAACCTGTACTCTTCAGCAAATCATACGCTTTTTTAAAGTGTACTCGCCTACTTTTTAGAACTGCAAATGCTTCTTTAAGGCTGAAAAAAAACAGTTCCTGTTTTTTCAAAAGCCAATCTCACGTATCGAGTCAAGTCAAATCCGATTCTCTTCCATCACTTTTTGAAAAAGGTTGTCTAAATCTCTAAAAACGAAAATAAATACGAGACTTTTGAAAAGTCAACAAGGTCACTAGAGTGCCATTGTGTACTAGAAATTATTCGAAAAATTGGAATTCTATTAGAATTACAAAAAAGCAAACGAGATGGTTGTCCTAATCTATTCAAAATACAAAAGCATGCTTGATGGAAGCGATAGGACAGTTCCTCGGGTAGAAACGCAACACCAAGTGCTCTCCGGATTCCTCTAATCTCGAAGATATCGCATGTACGATTAGTTGTGGTGCTCGATGTTGCGTTGTAGATACTGTCTACTAGACAGTATCGGTTTAAGGAAAAATGCGCCCCTAGGCATTACATTTTTAAGCCCCCCCCCCCCTCTTGCAAACCTCTTGATATATTTTCTATTAAATCTCTTCAAATTATGTTACCAAATATGTTAAGTAATGCAAATTTTTTATTCGATATTACATATAAAAAATATAAAAAATACATATTATATAAACAAATGTTCTGTACGGGCGTTTGAAGGAAAAAAGAAATAATTTTCTCAATTAATTTGCCTTCTAAATAAGTCATTTTATTTCATGATTATATTTATTTCTGAATGTTTCGAAATGTTAATGATGAAACAAAACATTTTGATTGTAAATAATTTTTTAATATTGGGACATAATAATGCTCTTAACATTTTGCTCTCACACATAGAGAAGATTTCAATAAATTAAAAAAAATTCAGATTTTCTTGAAGTTTTCGAAAAAAGGGGCTTTTGAACCATTTTGTCCGTTTCAACAGCATAAACAATTTTCTTAAGAATCCCGAGGAAATTTCAAATGATGTTTTAGTTTGAAAAATGTCATTTCAAATGATTTCTAAAAATTTCAAAAAAAATCTGTTATACTTTAAAGTTTAAGGCAATTTTTAAAATTTTTTTAATTTTTTCAAAAAACTTTAGGAAAAATTTGGATAATTTAAAAAGATATTTAAACGTTTTAACAAAATTCCAAAAATACTTTAAAATTTCAACAAACACACAAAATGTAGATTTCTGAAGATTTCAAAATACAACTGTGAAACTTTTTAAGCATTTTGAAAGGTATCAAGATATAACAGAAAAATTTCTTAAGATTTCTGCGAAAATTTTTTATGATTTTTTTTGTTGAAAAATTAATTTTAAGAGAATATTTAAAAAGACTTTTAAATATTTCAAAAGATTCCCAAAATTGTCAGAAAAAAATCTTGCAAACTTAAAAACCAATTTATTTTTTAGTTTTAAAACAATTTTATGAAAAATTTGAATAATTATAAAGGATACTTATAAGGTTCATAAGATTTGAAAAAATTAAAAAACTTGTTAACAAAATGTAGACTTTCGAATAATTCGTAGCTTTCTAAGAATTTTTAAAGGTATTAGGAAAATAAAAAACTTTTCTTAAGATTCAAAGAAAAATTTTTTACGATGATTTATTTTTTACATTTATTTTTAATGATTTCAAAAATGGGCAAAAGATTTCTAATAATTTCGAAAGAAAATTTGCAAGATTTTCAGGCAATTTTTTTAATTTGTAAAGATTTTTATACATTTTATGAATAATTTATGTTAATTTAAAATATATTTACAAACTCATCTCTTTTGGGGGAAACTTAATCTTTCTTAGTTATAGAAATGGAACTGGTTGGTTGAAAATTCTTTTTTTTTTACTTGAAGATTCACCACCTTAGTTTATAATTTTTCTCTTTGGTTTAAAATGTATCTATTTTGTTGAAAATTCGTCTTTTTTGGTAGAAAATTAATTTTCTTGACAGAAAATTCATCTATTTGGTTGACAATTCAACTATTTCGTTGAAAATTAATTTTTTGTTGAAAATTCATATTTTCGGGATAAAAAATTTAACTATTTTGTAGGAAATGCGTCTATTTTGTAAAAAATTCATCCTTTTTGGCTCAAAATATAACTGGTTGAAAATTAATATTTTTTGGTTGAGGATTCAACTATTTTGTTGAAAATTCGTCTCTTTGAATAAGTTAAACTGTTTTTTTTTTAAATATTAAAATCTTTTTTAAGTAAAATATCAATTATAGATTACATTTTTCGTTGAAAATTCAATTTTTTTGGTTGAAAATTCAACCTTTTGGTTAAAAAATAACGTTTTTGTTGAAACATTGATTTGCCATATCTAAAATCTTCAAAAAAAATTTGAATTTTCGCAAAAATCTTAGGAAAATTATATTTTTATAAGCTTAAAAGCAAATAAAATTGAATTCTATTCCAGTCAGAGCAACATTTTTTGGTTGGATAACAAATATATGTTTTATTTAACTTTTCAGTTGTGCCACTGTTTGGAAAAATGTTAAAAATCAATCAAATATAGATCCTGAAATTGCGTCAGCTTGAACCAAAGAAACATGTTATTATTTTTTATTCATGGGAAACATTGTTTTTCATGGTGTTTATAACGTTCCAAAATCGCAAAAAAAGATATGAAATCCCAAAAATCCTAACTCACGACAAACATTTTTTTTCGAAAAAGGAAAATAAAAAAATGATTCTTTAGTTGAAGCTGAATAAATTCCAGGTTCGACGTATTCAACTTTTTTTTAAATATGTGCATATGACTCAATCAAAAAAAAAACATGTTTTTGCACATTTTCAAAAAAATTGTAACTGAGCAAAAAATTTATTTTTAATTTGGCAATTTTAAATTTGCGACAAATAAGATAATTTTTGAACATAAAAGTTGAATTGAGAACATCAGTTTTTAACCAAAAATCGAATAGTTACATTTTCGTTTCAAACAATTATTTTTCAATTGAAAAAACTGAATTTTCTCCCAAATTGTTCAATTTTGAAGCCTGATAGAAGAATTTTCTACAATGCAGTTGATTTTTCAACACCAAAATATGAATTTTCAATTAAAAAGTTAATTTTAAATTAAACATTAAACTTTTTAGTTAAAAAAACTAGTTTTTAACAAACAAACAAAACTTTAACTAAAATGATGAATTTTTAACTAAAAAATGAATTTTTAACAAGGTAGTTCAAAATTCGACCAGTCAAATTTTCTACAAAACAGTTGAATCTTTAACCCGAAAACACGAATTTTCACCAAGAGTTGAGTTTTCAACCAAAAAAGATTTTTTAGTTGATAAAGAAAAAAAATCGCATTCAAAATATCGAATTTTAAAGCAAGAAGATTAATTTTCTACAAAAAAAGGACGAATTTTTAACCAAATAGTTGATTTTTCAGTCCCGAAAAAAATTGTTAATTTTCGAGCCAAAATAAATTTTTAAACCAAATGACGAATTTGGTACAAAACAGTTTATTTTTTCAACCCCAAAATGTAAATTTTCATTAAAAAAATTCGTTTTTAATCATAAAAAAAAATTGAACTAAATAGTTTAATTTTTAACTAAAGAGATGAATCTTCAACCAAGATGGATTTTTCAGTCAAGAAAAAAAAAACAAATTTTAACGAAATTGTTGAACAATAGCCAAAAAGGCGAATATTCTATAAAATAGCTTAATTTTTAACCGGAAACTATATGAATTCTCAACAGAAAAATTAATTTTTCACCAAATATTTGATTTTTAACAAAACATTTCAATTTTCAACCAAGTAGTTGCATTTTCTAACAAATTGTTGGATTTTTAAACAAAAAAGATGAATTTTCTAAAAACCAGTTTAATTTGCAATCCAAAAATATGAATTTTCAACATAAAAGTTAATTTTAAACCAAATAGTTGAATTTTCTACCAACGAAAGTGGATGTTCAACCCAAAAAGGTGAATTTTCAACAAAATAGTTAAATTTTAAACCAAAGAAATGAATTTAAACAAAATGATGAATCTTCAACCAATAACATGAATTTTTAACTAAGTACTTGCATTTTTAAGCAAAAATATGAATTTTACAAAAAGAATGTAATTGTTGAAATTTCAGCTTAAAAATATTTTTATTTTCCATTTTTTAAGAAGAAAATTAGAAACACAATATTAAAAAGTCAATCTGTGCAAAAATTTATTTTTGAAACAAAAAGGCTCAGAAACATTGTGAATCCAAAAATCAGTTGTTTTGAAAAAACACATTCAAGAAGTTCATAATATGCAAAAACAATTGCATAGAAAATCAAAAACAATTGAATTCGTCCAAAAATGACGAATTTTCATTAAAATAGTTGATTTTCCAGTTAAGAAAGAAAATAAATTTAAACCAAATTTGTGAATTTTCAAACCAAAAAGACGAATTTTCAGCAAGAATTGAATTTCAAATTGAGAAAGATTTTGTAGTCAATAAAGAAAAATATTTTTATCAAAATGTTAAATTTTCAAGCCGAAAAGAGGAACTTTCTGCAAAATAGTTAATTTTCAACCAAATTGTTAAATTTTCAAGCCAAAATAAATTTTCAAACCAAATGACGAATTTGGTACAAAACAGTTTAATTTTCCAACCCCAAAATGTAATTTTTCATTAAAAAGATTAGTTTTTAATCATAAAAAATTTTTTAACTAAATAGTTCAATTTTTAACTAAAGAGATGAATCTTCAACCAAGATGGATTTTTCAGTCAAGAAAGAAAACAAATTTTAACGAAATTGTTGAAAAACAGCCAAAAAGGCGAATTTTCTACAAAATAGTTTAATTTTTAACCCGAAAATGTGAATTTTTAACAAAAAAAGTTCATTATAAAAAAAAAAGAATTTTCAACTAAATATTTTAATTTTCCACCAAAGAAATGAATCTTTGACCAATATTTAACCAAATAGTTAAATTTTTAACCAATTTTCTGTCAAAAAATATAACTTTTGAACGAAATTCATGAACTTGCATTCAAATAGTTGAATTTCCGACTAAAAAAGATCAATTTTCAAACACAAATGGAATAGTTCAATTGTGATTTTAAACATATTAATTTTCAACAACAACAAAAATTTCAACAAGTTAAATTTTCAAGCAAAGATTTATAAAAATTAAAAATTGCTCAAGTTAGAACATTTAAGATAGCAGTTGATGAATTTGGAATATTCCATTTTTTAATTAGGTATTTAACTTTGTACATTTCAAATAAAATGTGCTAATCTTCCAATACTTATTTAAAAAGTGCTATATATTGTGTAACTGTTTCAATTTTATATTGGATAATAACTTGTGTCTCCAGTTTTCACATTTTCAACTTGCTTTAAAATGTTTCATCTTCAAATTTTTTGAGAGTATTTATTTTTAATGGTGAGCATTTGAAACGTGTACCTTATTTATTCATAAATAATTTATTTATGTGCTATAATTGCTTTAATTATTATTCAATACTGGGTACAATTTCAAATATCGTATATTTAAAGAGAAAAGGGGAAAAGGGGAAGTTTTGTGAGAATATGGGGAAAAAGGAGAATTTCAAGAAAAAAGGGGAAACTAAGAAAAAAAGGGGAAGACTTTGCACCCTGTTATAACATACGGGCGCTCAATCAAGGATTTTTCTAAAAGACAAATCCAAAATCAGCGAAGAAATTACTTTTGCAAATTTATTTTGAACCTCATTTTTTGATTTCGCCCCACTCTGGGGTACCCCTAGGCATTTGCCTACCTTTGCCTAATAAACCGGCACTGGTTCTGGAACACTTAAAGGAATCCTTAACCGAGCGTAACTGAATCTGGCCTTGGTGTCGGGGTATCTGGGATCTTGAAATCGGTATGATTACACGTGTGCGCGAGAAGAGAGGGTGGAGAAAGAAAAGAGGGAAAAAAGAGGAAAAAAATTGAAAAAAGACTCGAAGGTGATCGAGAGAGAAAAGAAGAACGGGAGAGAGAGGGCGATACTTGTGCTTGCACCTGCCGATGACGTCAGAGGGGACTTCTTGTACAAACCTGTACGTTTCAGCCCCGGGGGTCACCACTACTGTTTTAAACATGACTTCAGATTCCCTTTTGCTTTCTTTCTTGTTAATTTTTTTTCTTCATTTTTTGGTACTTCTTTCTGCCTTATATAATGTATGTTGCAGGGATAACAGTGGTAGTGTAGTAGTTCAATTTTATGTTAAAAAGGGGATTTTTTCCGAGAAAAGGGGATCTACAGGGAATTTTATTTATTATTAAAAACTTTTTATATCATATGGGTATCTCGTAAATATTGAATGAAATAGCCTTTTCTTTAGCCAGTTTTCTAGTAATTTTTGTGGTTAGAAATTTTTTAGCTTGCTTTAAAAAATTGAATTGAAAAATGTTCATTTCTTTATAGTGTATTCTTTTCCGTATGGAACCATGAGTTCAAAGTATTTTTCTAACACGTTTAAATTTAATTAATTGAAAATACTATTCACAAAAATAAAAAAATTATGAAAATAACCATTTTTTTAATACGCAGTTTTCTAACATGTAATGCCAAGCCATACAAAAACCAAGTGTAAATTAATTATAATTTATTAGAAGGCACTTTTTTGCATATTATTTTAATTTCCACAATTTTTTTTTCACCAACTACAACTAACATACTTTTTCTCTGATTCGCTGTTTTACGTATTTAAAAACATACTTTAGGTAAAAAAATTAAGTCGAAATTCATATTTATTTATCGTAGGCAAAACAATTTTATTATTTGGTTGAAAATTTGTCTTTTTGGTTTCAAAATTCAATTATTTTGGTAGAAAATTCAACTATTTGGTTTAAAATGAACTTTTATGTTGAAAATTCATATTTTTGGATTAAAAATTAAACGGTTTTTTTTAGAAAATTCATCTTTTTTGTTTAAAAATTCAACAATTTGATGGAAAATGCAACTACTTGGTTAAAAATTTAAATGTTTTGTTGAAAAATCAAATATTTGGTTAAAAATTAACTTTTCTGTTGAAAATTCATATAGTTTCCGGTTAAAAATTTAACAGCTTTGTCGAAAATTCGTCTTTTTGTCTTAAAAATTCTTTCTTGGTTAAAGATTCATTTCTCTGGCGGAAAATTAAAATATTTAGTTGAAAATTCGTTTTTTTTTTTGGTTGATAATGAACTTTTTTTGTTAAAATTTCACATTTTCGGGTTAAAAATTAAACGATTTTGTAGAAAATTCGCCTTTTTGGCTATTTTTCAACTATTTAGTTAAAATTCGTTTTCTTTCTCGTCTGAAAAATCTATCTTGATTTAAGATAGTAAAAAATTGAACTATTTAGTTAAAATTTTTTTTATGATTAAGTACTAATTTTTTTAATGGAAATTTACATTTTGGGGTTGAAAAATTAAACAGTTTTGTACCAAATTCGTCATTTGGTTTGAAAATTTATTTTGGCTTGATAATTTAACAATTTGGTTGAAAATGAACTATTTTGCAGAAAGTTCCTCTTTTCGGCTTGGAAATTTAACATTTTGGATGAAAATATTTTTCTTTATTGACTACAAAATTTTTCTCAATTTGAAATTCAATTCTTGCTGAAAATTCGTCTTTTTGGTTTGAAAATTCACAAATTTGGTTTAAATTTCTTTTCTTTCTTGACTGAAAAATCAACTATTTTAATGAAAATTCGTCTTATTTGACGAATTCAACTGTTTTTGATTTAAAATAAAAATATTTTTTGGTTGAAATTTCAACAATTACATTTTTTTTGTAAAATTCATATTTTTTGGTTAAAAATTCAAGTACTTAGTTCAAACTCATGTTATTGGTTGAAATATCATCATTTTATTTTAAATTCATCTCTTTGGTTTGAAATTTAACTATTTTGTTGAAAATGCATATTTTTGGATTGAAAATTAAACAGTTTTTTAGAAAATTCATCTTTTTTGTTTAAAAATTCAACAATTTGTTAGAAAATGCAACTACTTGGTTGAAAATTGAAACGTTTTGTTAAAAATCAAATATTTGGTTGAAAATAAATTTTTCTGTTGAGAATTCATGTAGTTTCCGGTTAAAAATTAAGCTATTTTATAGAAAATTCGCCTTTTTGGCTATTTTTCAACAATTTCCTTAAAATTGGTTTTCTTTCTTGACTGAAAAATCTACCTTAGTTGAAGATTCATCTCTTTAGTAAAAAATTGAACTATTTAGTTGAAATTTTTTTTATGATTAAGAACTAATTTTTTTAATGAAAATTTACATTTTGGGGTTAAAAAAATAAACTGTTTTGTACCAAATTCGTCATTTGGTTTGAAAATTTATTTTGGCTTGAAAATTTAACAATTTGTTTAAAATTTTCTTTCTTGGATGCAAAATCAACTATTTGGTTGAAAATTAACTATTTTGCAGGAAGTTCCTCTTTTCGACTTGAAAATTTACCATTTTGGATGAAAATATTTTTCATTCATTTTTTTGGTTTGAAAATTAAAAAATTTGGTTTAAATTTATTTTCTTTCTTGACACAAAAATCAACTATTTTAATGAAAATTCGTCATTTTTGGACGAATTCAACTGTTCTTGATTTAAAATAAAAATATTTTTTGGTTGCAATTTCAACAATGACATTTTTTTTTGTAAAATTCATATTTTTTGGTTAAAAATTCAAGTACTTAGTTAAAAATTCATGTTATTGATTGAAGATTCATCTTTTTTTTTAAATTCATCTCTTTGGTTTAAAATGTAACTATTTTGTTGAAAATTTCAACTATTTGGTTGATAATAAACCATTTTATTTAAAATTGAACTATTTTGTAGACAACACATTTTTTGGCCTTGACAATTCAAAAAATTGATTGAAAAATCAACTATTTTGTTAAAACATCGTCGTTTTGGATCAAATCCATTGTTTTGTATTCAAAATTCAAATTTATTCGGTAGAAAACTTAACTATTAGGTTGAAGATTAATCTGTTTTGTTGAAAAGCAATATTTTTACTACTGGAAATATTAGAGCTTTGAAGTGTTTTTAATTTTAATTTAACATTATAGTACCTATATTAATTTTATAAAAAAGAATTTCTTCCCCTATTTTCGTCAAAAATCTCATTATTTCTCCTGTTTCTAGAGCATTTTGACCCTTGAAGCCCCTAATCTACAAAATTAGCAAATAAATAGTTCAGGAAATGTTTGAAATTGGTATTATCAAAAAGAATCGAAACCTATTAAAAAAGGAAGAAAGTGGGAAAAGGGGAAAATTGGGTCGAATTCTCGATTTTAGGTGTTTTAGGTGTTTTATCATATTTATGGGGAGAAAGGGGAAAAGAGGGATTAGGTAAAAAAGAGGGCGGACTACACGCCCTATACATGCTCCTATTACTTTTAGGAGATTTATCATATTTAAGGGGAAAGGGGAAAGGGGGAAAAGGGGGATTAGGTAAAAAAAGAGGACGAACTACACGCACTACACACTCCTGTTACTGTTGTGCGAATATTATTTATATGCTAATGAAACGCCCGAGCTCCCGAGAAAGTCAGACTCAGAAGTGAAGGAGGCTCGCAAAAAGACAGGAATTGGAAAGAGGATGTTAAAGGAATGGAGGAATAATTTAGAGCAGTGAGTTAGACTTCTTGTGTTGCGAAAAAAAAAAAAACGAAAAATGAAGGCGATTTTTAGCTGTCAAATTTAGAGTGGAGAAATGGATTTTTTTTATAAATGTAAATGCTAATTTTGCAAAAAATATTCTGATCATGGTGCTCTTTTTAGTTGGACCAGGATGCCAATTTATTATATAGGACTATTACACAATAATCAATTTTGCAAGTTTTTTTATGGGAGGAGCATCTTTAAATTTACGAATTAAAAGCAGAGTCTTCAGCACTTGTTTTTGCTGCAGAAAAAATTATCCGATCGAATGGAGAGCCAGAACAAGACCCAATTAATTATGATTCGATGGCAGCATTAGGAACCGGTTGCTTGAATCTATTCGGAAGAATGACCAGGCAAGATGGTTCACTTCCAGTGTTTCCTACAAGCAACTCTTTATATGTCTGAGGATGAAAAAGATTTTCACGATAAGAAAAATTACAAGGGTTTTAAACCCCAGTCCTCATGGGAAAATTATACAAAACAAATTACAATAAATTTTAATTAAAATAAAAGTCAAATTAACCAAATAAGGGTGATTAAGTACTCAAATCTCAGAAAATCATTATCGATCATTTCCTGCTTTTCCTCGATCATTCAAATTTTCTAAATTCAAGCATTCAAAAATGAAAAATTTATAATAGGAAGTGTTAAAAAAATAATTTCCGAATTCGTGAATCTGATGCGGAAGACTTCAAAATTTGATAATATTTTTTAATTCATTCAAAATTGTATAATTTCAGAGCCATCAACTACGACAAAATTTAAATTGTCTAATTTGTAAAAATTTAATCTAAAATTATTGAAGTTTGGATTACATTTTGTTTAGATTTAGAATTATTCAATTATCAGTGCTTCCAACTGGAGATTTATTACAATTTTAAACAATGGAAATTTAAAATTAACCATTTTTTACTGCTTCAAATTAAAATGGTTCAATTTAAAATGTTCAAAGTTTTAAACCTAAATTATTCGATTTTGAATATTCTAAATTTATAAATGTTTAAGGATTACAAGGATTTTTAAATATGGATCAAACAATTTTTAATTTCCAATTTAAAATATTTCCAGTTTGACCACTATCTATGCAAAATTGTTTAGCTATTAGCGCTGCCAATTTACAATAAAATTATACAATTTAGAAGAATTCGATTCAAAATTATTCAACTTCAAAGGCTATTTCATTGAAACTTGTCCAATTTATAATGTATCAATCGGAAGTAATTTTTTTTTTTATTTTAAATAATTTAACTATAGAGTTTGTTGGGAATTGTACAATTTCATAATTTTAATATTGAAAAATTAAAATTGTCAAATTCAAACTTTCAGAATTAAAATCTTTTGTGTTGAGACTTTCAAAACTGAAAAATATAAAATTTCGAAATTCCACATTGAATATTAAATTTCAAATTCACAGCTATCAAAATTAAAAAACTTTTAATTGGAAGTGCTTATAAAAAGTTAAAACTGTATAAGTGTACAATATCAAATTGGAATTGAAAGAATTTGAAATTTTGAACTGAATACACTTTTCTAATAAAATTAAAAAAAAACTCCTCTGTAAAAAAAATCCATTATCATTTCAAGAGGGTCGCCCTGTTAAATTAAACTGAAGTTAAACAAAATTATAAAATTATACAAAGCAAAATAAATTAAAGTTATTAAAAAATTATTATTAAAATTAATTAAATTTGGATAAAAGTAAAAGTTAAATTAAATTATTCAGAGTGACTACTCAAATCTCAGAAAAAATATTTCCGGTAATTCCCTGTTTTTCCCCGGTGTCTAAAAATTCACCAATTAAAGCCTTCAAAACTGATAAATTTATAATTTAAAACATATAAAAAATTCGAATTGTTCAATCTAACACGGAACAATTCAAAATTAGTTAGTATTTTGAAATAACTGACTTCAATTTAAAAAAATTAAAATTCAAAATTTTCAAAATTAATCAATGTCCTAAAGATCGTAACAACTTTGAATACCACATTTAAACTGTCTAATTTGTGAAGATTCAATCTGAAATTATTCAATATTGAATTAAATTTTTTAAATTATTAAACTATTATGGGTAACTCTACTCGGCCAGTAGAAAAAACATTACCAATTTATTTAACTAAGACAAGGCCTTCAAAGTTAGTTATTTTTTAATGATTAAAATAGAAATTGTTCCCTCTGAAATTGTTAAAGTTTGAATCCTAAATTATTTGATTACGAATGATCTGAATTTATAATTCTTCAAGGCTTTTTAAATGCTGATCAAACAATTTTGAATTTCGCCTCCAAAATTATTCCAACTTCACAACACTCGATTAACAAATTTTCAACTATTAAAGCTGCCAATTTACAATACAATTTTATAATTCAGAAGGATTAAATTCAAAATTATTTAATTTCAAACGCAGTTTAATTAAAACTTGTCTCATTTATAAGGGTCATTTTCCTTCAAAAATTTTGGCTTTAAAACCAAATTTTTCTTATTTAAAAAAATTTTTAAAACGAAAAAAAAAAATTGTATTCGTAAAAATTGTATTAATATAATTTATCAATCACAATGTATTATTTTTTTAATGATTTAGACTTAAAACAATTTAACTAGAAAATATGTATTTTGGAAATTGTACAATTTTAAATGAGTGCAATCTCGACTACAATCCAAAAAGATCTAAATATGAAACTTTTAATTCAAACTTATTAAATCTTAGCCTTTTTGAAATTATGAATGTTACATTATTTGCAATTTCAAAAAATGTCGAAAAAGCTGAGAAGGCTGAAAATGAAAGGAAAAAAAATAAGAAACAGAGGGAACTCAATGTAATGTTTCGAATAGAATATCACGATATTCAAAAATTAACATTTCTGATCTGAATTTATAATTTTTCAAGGATCAAAAGTCTCGTGCTGCCAATTCACAATCAAATTTTATCATTTAGAAAAATTCAATTCAAAATTATTAAATTTCAAATTCTGTTGAATTAAAACTGGTCCAATTTATAAAGTATTAATTAGAAGTTATTATTTTTTTAAATATTTTTGATTTCAAATTATACAATTTTAAACGATTGCAATCTCGATTATAATGGAAAAGGATCTAGTTTTGAAAGCTTTTAATTCAAATTTAATAAATATAAGCCTTTTTTAATTGAAGAATGTTAAATGATTTGCAATTGCAAAAATTATCGAAACAGCTAAAAAGGAAAGAAGGAAAATAAGAACACTCAAAGCAAAGTTTCTTTCTTTCAAAAGAATTTCTTTTTATTCAAGGAAATTTCTTTGGTTAAAAGAAATGGTGTTTTGTTACAATAACATTTTTTCTTTAATTCAACGAAGTGTCTCGTCCCGAAATTCGGGATGACTAAATATTTTTTATAAGCTTGGCTAGCCGTCCCAATTCTTCCGGACGACTAGAAAAACTAATTTTCTCGATTTTGAAGTTGTGTTTGGTTAAGTGAAAAAATTATGTTAAAGAAACGATTTCTTTAATTCAAGACAAATATGTTCTGAAGTGAAAACTGTCACATTCAATTTCAGAATTAAAATTTTTTTTGTGGGTGATTATGAAACCAATCTATCTAGATTATTCAATTTTCCAATCAGGAAAAAAAACAATCCAAAATATTTATTTGCATTTCTAAAAATTGCTAAAATTGAAAACATTCTTTTTACAAAAATAAAAGGACGGAGAAAGGAAAAAGTGAGAGATTAGTTTCTGGTTGACTTTTTCCCTTTTTCTCCCTCTTTTTTCATTGTGTTATTCTTGTCTCTAATGAGCCGAAAAGTGAGGTTGTTTATTTTTTTAATTATGAATCTTTTTCTTGCTTATTTTGCAAAAATTATTCATGTTAAAATGGATTTCTTTTCAATCTTAATTAAAAATGAAAATCTTTGTTTTTGAACTTTCAAAGCTGAATAATATGATACTTGAAAATTACACTGAATATCAATCTCAAAGCTTTCAAAATTGACAAATTTTTCACTAAAAGTGCCTAAAACTATACAACATGAAATAGGAATCGTGACAATTTGAATGAATCTCAAAATAAATTCGTTCAATCTAGGATAATTTTACATGATATCGATTTTAACCTAACTAGATAGGCTTTTCTGTCCATATAAATTTTGGAAAATCTAAAACAAAAATGTACAATAGGGTGGTCCAAAAATGCATTGCAAAATTTTTTTTTTTAATTTTATGGGGACACCCCAGAAATTTGTTCGAATTTACACAAAAATAAATCCATTTTTTTGTTTAAAAAAAAATGATATTTAGGGGTGCCGCAAGTCCCATGAAGTTTAACACGTATTTCCCAAAAGAAAAAAATAAGTTTATGTAAATCTTATTCAGAATCCTCAATATTATCTCAATCGAGTGGAAACTCAACATTTCTCTTCACAATTAGCCGTAGAATACGAATAAAATATCACTTTTTAAATATGTTTTATAGGGTCCCAAAGAAACCCCATAAGTGAAAAAAAAGGGTTTTGCGAGTTTTTCGCGGTAATTATGACTTTTTTTGCCGTTTTTTCAGTGAAAATTATTTCTGGCACATAAAAGACCATTTCATACTGATGATTAGATGTTCACATAAATTGTTTAAACAATTTATTATTGTTTTTAGCAATTTTCTCATAGAATGGAGTTAGAAGGACGCAGTTTTTTCACAAATTTCCCACTTGTTGTCCAATTTTCAATTAGAGGAAAGTGACAGTTCATCAATGTTAACAGGAGTGATTGTTTAAACAATTTATTATTAATGTCAATAATATTCTCTTAGAAAAATGCTACAAAATTGCAGTTTAAAAAAAAAATCACTTCTAGTCAAATATTCAATTAAGATAAGTTAAGTAATTAATTAGAGTCAAGGAAATTAATTGTTTAAACAATTTATTATAATTATTAATAGTAGATATTATATTTGAATAATGCTAGAAAGATGCGTTTTTTTGGAAATTTCTGGCTTTTTGTCCAATTTTCAATTGGAGTGAAGTAATAATGAATTCAAGTTAACAAAATAATTGTTTAAACAATTTATTATCATTGTTAATAATATTCTCTTTGCTTAATTGGTAGAATGTTGCGGTTTTTTCTGAAATTTTTGACTGTTTGTCTATTTTTCATTAGGCGTGACTTAATAATTAATTAGATTCAGCAAAAATAATTGTTTAAACAAATTATTATTGTTTATGACTATCCTCATCTATATCAGTGCCTGATAGTTGCGGTTTTTCGGCAATTTTTATGTTTCTGTCCTTTTTTCACTTAATGAGGTAGTAATAAATTAAAGTTAACAAAAAAGTTGTTTAAACAATTTATTATTGTTTATGACTATCTTTTCTTAGATAAGTGCTAGAAAGTGGCGGCTTTTTTTTAAATCTTTAACTTTGCATCGCCTTTTTATTTATGAACAAATAATAAGTCAACCACAACAAAAATGATTTTTCGAATGGTATTGTTGTTTTAAGTGAATTATTTTTTCTCTTTTCCCAATGCTTAAAAAAAATTAATTTAAAGAAAAAAAGCTGTTTTATACAAGAGGCAAAAACAAAGAATAGAATAATTAGGAATAGGTGGAAGGACTAGGTCTTTAAATGACTTGCAAAAGTTTTTTTTTTTATTAGAACAAGAAGTTTATTGCAAAGCGTGAAAGAAAAACTTGGAATTGCAAATCTCTAATGTTTATTTATTAATTGTTAGTAATTAAGCAGGCGAAGCAAAGTGAAAGCTTTTAAAAAAACCGCCACTCTCTAGCACTTATCTAAGAAAAGATAGTTATAAACAATAAGAATTTGTTTAAACAATTATTTTTGCTAAATCTAATTAATTATTAAGTCACGCCTGATGAAAAATAGACAAACAGTTTATTATTAGCAATGATGATAAATTGTTTAAACAATTATTTTGTTAACTTGAATTCATTATTACTTCACTCCAAATGAAAATTGGACAAAAAGCCAGAAATTAAAAAAAAACCGCATCTTTCTAGCATTATTCAAATATAATATTATTAACATTAATAATAAATTGTTTAAACAATCACTCTGGATTTACAAAAACGTCTTTTTTTCTTATGGGAAATAAATGTTAAACTTCATGGGGCTTGCGGCATCCCTAAATATAATTTTTTTTCAAAACAAAAAATATGGATTTATTTTTGTGTGGATTCGAACAAATTTCTGGGGTGTCCCCATAAAAATTCGAGAAAAAATTTTTTTGGACCACCCTAATGTACAATAGGGTGGGTCGAAAATAAATACTTTTGGAATTCAAAATTGCTACAACGCGGAAAAGTAACGTATTGGGGCCTTAAAAAAGTATAATTAATTTGGAATCGATCGACATGCAGCTTGTTTAGCCGCGCTCAAAAAAAAGGTTTCAAAAATTTCTTTGCAGAGTTTTAAAATTTTATTGAGTTTCAATTTTTTTTACGTACCTGGAGGTCAAAAAAGTCTTCTCAATTTTTTCGGATTTTACTCTATCATTTTCTGAGGGATAATTCCTATTTAATTTACCATTGTTTTCGGAAACTTTTTTTAACACGTTTGCAAATAGGAGGAGAATTATTTGAGGTACCTGAAAACTTTTCAGTGACAAAAATGAATTAGAAAAAAAAATCCCCAACACCCAGGAATTGAAATTGGCAATACAGCGAATTTTTAAAATTTTGATTTCGGTATTTTGTGAACTTATCTTCATAACTTGTAGTTTAAACATTTTGCTGAGCATGTGTGGGTTTTTTAAACATAGAAATACACTAGAAAAAAAATCCACGAGACCCAGGAATCGAAATTGGAATGACAGCAAATTTTCTTATTTCGGAATTTTGTATCGAGCAGAATTAATTTTTTTTATTTATGAGTTTAACATTTTTCGAGCTTGTGTGGAATTTTTAAGCCTAGAAATACACATTTAAAATTGCTGAATCAGTGTTTATTGAATTTAAAAAGTGACCTGTGAACCTGATTTCCTTAGATACAATTCTTTTTCGAACTGAAAGAAGGTATCGTTCTTTGTACATGCAATTTCACCCATTTTTTTCTTTTTTCATGCAATTTCAAAAAATGTTAAACTTATAAATAAAAAAAATTAATTCTGCTAGATACAAAATTCCAAAATCAGAAAATGTGCTGTCATTCCAATTTCGATTCCTGGGTCACAAAAATGTTTAAACTACAAGTTATGAAGATAAGTTCACAAAATACCAAAATCAAAATTTCAAAAATTCTCTGTATCGCCAATATCGATTCCTGGGTCTTGGGGATTTTTTTTCTAATGCATTTTTGTCACTAAAAAGTTTTCATGTACCTCAAATAATTCTCCTATTTGCAAACGTGTTGAAAAAATTTTCCGAAAACAATGGTAAATTAAATAGGAATTATCTATCAGAAAATGATAGATTAAAATCCGGAAAAAATTGAGAAGACTTTTTTGTCCTCCAGTTATATAAAAAAAATTGAAACTCAATAAAATTTTAAAACTCTGCAAAGAAATTTTTGAAACCTTTTTTTCGAGCGCGGGTAACGAAGCTGCATGTCGATCGACTCCAAATTAATTATACTTTTTCAGGACCCCAATACGCTACTTTTCCGCGTTGTAGCGATTTCGAATTCCAAAAGTATTTATTTTCGACCCACCCTAATGTACAATCACGTAAAATCTTATCCAACACTGACTATATTTCTCTCCGACAGGTAGTTGGAAAACGAAGAATAAGAGGACGAGGGAAATAGCCAATCAAGTCTTATCCAAGGTAGACACAAAAACCTTCAAGTGTACCTTCCGAGCTCGCTTCCGAGTCTCACGATTCCCGTCTCCCGAAAGATGAAAATGTCACAAAGTCACGAGATTTTACAATCGAGGAAATTATTCAACGGCACGAGCGGTTCCTACAGGTTGTTGTGGAGGCACGTACTAAACTTCACCTGCTGAGACCTTGCAGCAAGTGAAAACAAATAGCTTCAATGTACCTGTCCGTTTAGGACCCACGAAACGGGCGTCATTTACCAGTTTGCGAGAGGGGAAGGCAGAAAGAGAAAAAGAAAGAGGGATCATGAAACACCCCTGTTAGAGCTCCAAGGGCCCACCCCAATCAGGACCCTAACAACGGTCCCTCTTTCGACCCCAGCAGGTTCCTCGTGCTCAGGTGGATGCTGGACTACCCAAATATTCTGAGTGCATTTACTTTAGGTTTAGGTTTACAGTTTAGCTTAAACTTCAAGTTATAGGATTCATGGTCGAAAGCGTTTTCTCAATTTGGAATTTTATATGTACACAAAATTCTCCAGGCTTATTCGACGCAAGCTGATGGCTCTTTTCGAGTAGTCGAAACTCTTGATCCCTTCTGTGAACTCAATATATCTCAATTATTTGCTCGTTGAATTGTGAAATAAAAATAAACTTGACGAACAATATTTGTTGGGTTGTTCAAAGTCGTCCTTTCGAATTTTCCATGCAAATTTGGACCAGCTTGGAACATTAGATTTTTTGAAATAGAAAAAAAATCTGTCAGGCCTTGAACTCACTTCAGAGATAAAAAAAAATAGTGTACATAGTGTCCCAAATTTGAAAATGTAGTGTCTGAATTTAAAAGTGTATAGTCCGAAATAAAAAAGTGTGCGATGGAAAATTAACTTTACTTTCTAAGCAAAATTTCCAGTTTTCTAACTTATTATTTAAAAGTATTAAAAATGAACTTTAATGTTTATTTAAAATTTTATTCTTTAGTCTATAAATTATAATAATTCTTATATAATTCATCGAAGGCTTCACAAAAAATCTAACTATTTTTAGTTACAAATTCATTCTTTTCAGTTGAAAAGTCTACAATTAAATTTTTGGTTAAGAATTCATTTCTTCCTTTTAACAATTTAATTATTTGGTTCAAAATTGAATTATTCTGTTGCAAATTCAATAATTTTGTTAAAAAGTGATACTCCTTGGTTGAAAATTCAACTGTTTGGATGAAAATTCGTCTTTTTGGTTTGAAAATTCAACACTTTTATTGATATTTTCTTTCTTTGTTGACTAACAAATTTTTTTTTAGTTGAAAATTCAACTATGTTGTTGATTAATTATCGTCTTGGTTTGAAAAGTCGTCTCTTTCTATAGAAATCTCACCTATTTGGTAAAAAAAGAACAAGTGTCTGGTTAAAAATTAATCTGTTTTGGTTGGAAATTACTTTTTTGTTGAAACTTCACATTTTCGAGTTGAAAAATATCTTTTTAGGTAGAAAATACTTTCTTAAAATTTAAATATTTTGTTGAAAATTCATATTCTCGGCTTGCAAATTCAACTGTTTTCATTTTCAACTTCAAATATTATCAGATTCGAATTTAGAAAATTTGATCATTTAAAATTCAATGGAATTGAAATTATGTTATTTCTATGTAAAATCATTCAAAATTGAATATCTTGAATATTACAAACTTTTGAATTAGAATAATTTTCAATTCGAAGCGATTCAAATTTAACACATTGAAATTAAAAACAAAATTAAATCTTTCAAAAGCAAAGCTTCTGAAATTCTAGAATTTTAAATTGTTATTACATAAAAAAGATTGCATTTAAATCGTTTAAAAATTTTCCAATTGTTGATTCTAATTTTTAAAATTCAACCATTTCAATTTTTATTGCAAAATTAAAATTTATGAAAGCGAAGAATTTAAAATTTCGCGATTCAACATGAAAATTCAGAGCTCTAAATCTAAAATTTTAACAATTTGAAATTAAAGAAATTATCCAATTACTAAGGTAAGAAGTTCAGATAGTTTAATTTTTATCTTTCTTGACTTTGAACGACATTAAAAAAAGAACAATTTTTAGATATTAGATTGAAAATTACAAATTAAAAAAAAAACAATACAAAACAAAATTGCAACATATGATTCCAATGTGTAAAATTGCACAATTTTAAGCCTTTTCGAATTTGAATTTTTTTTTTTTTAATTGAATTTGAAATTTTCAATATTTTGGAAAATTTTCAAATAAAAATTAATTCAACTTTCAATGCCTAGTCTAGTTCTAAAATCTTCAAATTTTTACAGTTTGAATTTGAGAAATTATTGTCTTAATTTAGTATTGTCTTTAATTTATTGTGTAAGAAATTCAAAATTTTTAAATTATAAATCCTTTAAAAACAATTTTACATTTCAAATTTAATCGAAATAACTTATAATGAATTATTACATTTAAAACTGACTACTAAAAATTTCAATATGAAATTTTGCAACTTTTAAAGATTTATTAGTGATATTTTCCTGACATTTTTAATATTTGAATTTGAAACTACAACATTGTGTTACTTTGAAATTAGAAACATCCAAAAATTCAGAAAATTCAATAAAATATTTTAGAATTTAAGCTTCTGAAGCACAAACACTTTAGTTTCAAGGCCTCAAAAGGTACACTGTTTTAGAATAGCGCATTTACAATTACAATTTTAAATCAAAAGTATAGAAAATTTAAATATGATAAATATATTATTAATAAGTATCATATCAAGTATTATCAAGTGACATTCAAAGTGATTGGATAGATTGTTTTACTAAAAAATGCAATTTCTGTTAAAAAAATCACAGCCATTATCACCGTTAAAAGAGGAAGAATTTTAAATATTGTGAAACACTAAAGTTTAATTATTCTAAAAACTTTGAAAATGATACTCTTTCTAATTAAAAACTTTCAAAATTAATAACTTGAAAATAAATGATAAAGTATTTCCGTACAAAGCATGGATATGCAATTATTGTTGAAGACAATAATTAAATTAACATACAAATTCCTTTTCCAGAGAATTCTCATTAAGGAGTGCTCACCACAAAAAATCATACTGAAATCTCATGGTGATTAGAGAACACATAAAAAACTAATTTTTTTCAAGCCTCCTTTCTCTCAGAAATTTCCAATAACCCCTTTTTCAGGATAACTATCATCCCCTTTAATGATATGCTGATAGGCAATAAGTTTTGATCCTCCCTTCCAAATTTTGAGTCTAATTTCTGATACAATTAGGTTCATCCGATCCATTACTCTACTTCAAGGAACAGGTTGAAATGAGAAGAAAAAAAGACCCCATGGGGTCTGAAAACAGGTAGGAGATTCTTCCCGATTAGATCGGAAGAAAAAAAGGATTGACTGGAAAAATAATGAGGGTAGCCACTCTATCTTACGGTAGATTTTTAATGGATATGAATGCTGATTTTTGTCCAGGGGATGAGCTATTTCTGGTTGAAGAAAACCAGCCGAGCATTAGTAAATGGTGAAAAAATCTTTAGACAAGGGACGATAGGACCCCATAGGGATGGACCCGACGTTCTTAAGTGGAAGAAAAAACAGTTTCAAGACACACTTAACGACTTTCTATTCAGGGGGTGCTTCGAATTTCTCGACCTAACCTACGATTTCCAGACTTGTGTCTGGACCCCACAAAGATTTCCAGACCTTGACGATGTGGAAACAAAAGACGTGCCTCGATTCAGATTTCAAAGTTACGAGAAACAGAGAAGCTCCTTTTGCAGGAAAGTTACGAGTGAAAGTTTTTTTGCTAATGCACTTTCTTTGTACAAGATTATTTTTATTTTATATGTTAATAATTGAACATCTGAGATTCTGAGTGTATTTCATAACTCATTTTTCTTTTGAAAAGAATAAACATTGCAAAAAATTTATGATTTTGGTGTAATAAATGCTATTGTATGTTTTTGCTTAAATTTTGAAGTATTTAAATTCTTAACATTATTGGGTTTCGTTATTTTCGAAATATTCATTAAGTATTGTCAAAATTCACTCTAAATTGGGAAAAATTAAAATTAACCAATAAGAGAACAAAGAAGAGCCAACAGATAATCAATAGAAACTTATGAGATTTGTATAACAATATTCACCCATTTTTTAGAACTGTAATTTTTTCTCTAAGATTGAAAAACAAATTACAAAGTTTTCCTTTTAGAATCTGTATTAACATGAAAAACAAACCTTTACCAAGATAAGAACAAAATTATTAGCTAAAAAAAATCAAGTTGTTTAGCGTCTACTCGATGGATAATTTCCTGATCAATTTAAAACAGTTCAAAAGATCTAAATGATTTCAAACGATTTTAAAAAATGTCAAGAGATATGTAAACAATTAAAAGGATTTCAAAGATTGCTCTTCCGAAGAGTGAATTTTCTTGGGAATCTTGAAAACGAATTATAATTCTGAGTTGGAACATCAGATAATTTTGGTCCTAAGCACGAGCCTAAGCATTACAATTCTGATTTGGAACAGATAATTTTATAAAAGAATTATAACACTGAATTTAAAACCAGATTTTTTAAATCCTTTCTGCTAAATAAAAATAAAAATTATTTTACAAAATTCCCATTCCATGCCGAAAATGATCTGTTCCAAGTTAAATAAAAATTCTTTACGAAATGTCCCTGTCCCTGTCCTAAAGTCTAAATTATAATTCTTTGCTAAATACCCTGTTCCAACATGAAAATCATTCTCTACGGAAATTCCTTGTTCCAAATCACAATTACATTTATTTAAAAAATTCCCTGTTCCAAGTCAGAATTAAATTTATTTACAATATTTTCTATAATAATTCAAAAATAAAGTCACTCCCTTTTTCTAAAATTTGTAACAGGGAGAGGAAAGTTTGATTCTGGCCAATTTTTATTCGCAGAAGAAAATAATTTTTTCATTCAAACAAATTCTGATTTGGAATAATGAATTTTCAAAATCTTACGAGTTATGAATTGAAAAAAGCTTTTTTTGTTGTTGTAAATTCCCTTTTTTTCAATTCCCCTTCCAAACTCAAAATGATGATTCAATTAGAAAATAAACTATACTAAGTCCAATTACATTTATTTGAAAAAATTCCTTGTTCAAAGTCAAAATTATAACTCTACGAAATTCCCTGCTAGAAACTCAAAATTATAATTCTTTACGGAATTCAATTGTTCGAATTTCAAAATTATATTTCCTTACTGAAATACTCTGTCCTAAACTCAAAATTATAATTTATTACTCAAATTCCCTGTCCCAAAGTAAAAATTAAAATTCTGTTTGAAAATTCCCTGTTCCAAGTCAGGCTAAATGTAATTCTTTACGTGCATTTTTTATATTCCTTTTATTTATTCAAAGATCCAACACAGAATCAATTGAAGTGATAAAATATGTGAAACCACTTTTAATTTGCATATTACTACATTCGAGAAAAAAATCCCGGCAACTGAATCACATTCCCGGTCATTTCTCGGTTTTTCTCGATTTCTCGGTCAGGCAGACACCCTGAAAATGAACATCTTTATGTCATAAAATACATAACACATCATCGGCCGAGAATGTTTAATTGCCAATGAGATCTCACTCCAACTTATATTTAAATATTGCAAAAAATTATTATTTATCCCTATCCCTTTATAAAAAAATGTAATTTCTTGTTCTCGATATGTTCATGGATCACTAAATAAAAGGAGAAGATTCTCAGATGCATTTATTAATTAAAGTGAGTCTTTCTCCCTGAAATAACAAATTTATTTTTTAATTTACGAAAAACGCCCCTTCCTCAATGTACAAATAAAAATACTTTTCATTTTTAACAATCTAAATCCCATCCATAGCCAATTAAGTACACACAAGTTTTAATGCATGAGTAATTAATCTGCAATTACAGAACTGATTACAAACTGAAAAAAAGTAGCAACACATTCTACCCTTCCCTCTACAAAATAAAACATTTCAATTAAGCAAAAAAATCACCCCTGAAAACTGCAAAGAATCACCCCATCCCCTAAAACCCTTCCAAAAAAAAATCGTAAACACCATATGGGCTTGCAAACTCCTCTCATTCACTATACATTCACAAGTGCACCATTGATCGTTTCACCCATCTACTTCTTCAAATGCTACCGCGAGACAAGAAACCACATCGCGTGATAGCTCCACCTTTTTTTTCAGGCCCTTAAAATACTCGATTGCACCACTGCTCTGCTTTCATTGCATCGATGATCTGTAATCGTGTCGCAACAGGTTTCGACCTGCTCGAGCAGGAAAACGAGAAACGAAACCGGCTCATATAGTTAGCAAAAGAAGGAGAAGAAGAACCACCCCTAAGATTCTCAAGAAGAGTAAAGAAGAAGAAGAAGGCCTAAAAACTCTAAAGAACGAGGATCTAAAATACACATACATACAAGAACGTTTCGCAAAGCTGAAGACATTTCGAAATAGGAGATGTCCTACCTATCCCATGGTAAGTTCATTGTTGCGCGGCGAGAGGGGGATCCTACGCTGGGGATCCTAGTTTCTTCAAGCGGGGGTGTGTTGGGGTGTATGAAGGTGGTCGGGGTGTAAATGGGTTGGGTTCGGGCCTCCAAGAGAACGGCAGATGGTCGGCGTGGACCTCGACGTGGGAAGCTCCGAATTCTCCAAGTTCCCACAGCCAGAGTGCACCTGCCTTCCCCACTCTTGCACCCTGTCATGGTGGCTGCGTCTATATAAGCACCGGGGTTGCACTTCCAACCATCATTCGCTCACTAGCGCTTGTACGCAAAGCATTTCCAAAAAGTTCCACTAAACTTTTTACCAAACGTGTTTCTGAAACTCAATTCAGTTTTCGAAAAATTCCACGTGTAGTCTACAGCAAGTAGTCTACCAGTTCAGTTTGAGTTTCGCGTACAGTGTCTTTGATTGTGTGACGCAAGTTCAAAATGGCCGCCACCATGACCATTAGCCACGTGCTTGACTGCGAGAACGAGTTGAACGACAACATATACAACCTGAAGATGATGGGAGGCAACAACAAATCATCAACTAGCCGCAAGGTTAGGAAGATCCTGAAACCTCTCATCAAGCTTTTGAAGAAGAGGACCAGTTCGTGCAAAAAGTTCCTGAAGAATCAAAAGGCAGTGCCTCAGTGCGAGGTCTTCACCGAGGAAGTTGACAACCAGAACAACTGCAATGAGGCTTTGGAACAGAGACTTCTTGCTGACTTGGAGAACGCTGAGGAAGGAGCAGCTATCACTGTTTGTTTGGATGGACAGATGACTGTCGTGCCTGTTGTTCCTGGACAGTGTTATGTGCCAGTTCATTTCGCACATACTTGCGCTGGGGATTTCTACTGGACCACCTTGGCTTTGACCGACTGTGACCTCTTCTACAAGGAAAGGGCCTTTTCTCAAAACCAACTACCAGAGATGCAAGTGGCCTGATTTCTGAAACGATCATGCTGCCTGGAAGGTGGGAACGGATCTACCTCAGTGAACCTGGTTCCTGATAACTTGTCTGGCGACAAGTCGTGACTGACAGCTGTCTTGGGTGACAGCTAGCTGACAACTACTTAACTGACAATTGTTTTTGTCAAGCCCTGAAGAGAGGCTCCTCGTTCGAAAGGATTCCAAGGTATGTCGGAACTACGAGGATGCAGTCAATGTGACATCGTGAGCAGTATATTGTATTTGGATAGGGCACTTTTAAACTGTGATCGATAGTTCGATAAGTAGAGTTTTTAGCTTTTTTATTCTTGAAAATGTTTGTTACTCGAATCGAACAAGAATTCATGACAGGGTATAGAGATTTTGAAGGTTTGGAGAGAAGGAAAAGTAGACTAACTTGAGAGAGATTTTATATATTTTTTTCGAGATTTTTTGGGGTGATTATTGTCTTTTAATCCCTCATTGTGATACTTGTACCTACGATATTTAACATTTACTGATGTTATATGTGATACTGGCTTTAATCTGATCGACTTCGGTCGAGAGGAATTTCACGTCTTCCAATTTATGTGAAAAATAAATTTATATTATGCTAATCCATGATTTATTCTTGTGTTATCCCTCATCCTTCCTTAGAATAAGTTGCGTGCGATTATCTATATTTTTCAATATTTCAAATATTTTTCAACATTCAAATATTTTTCAAAATTCAAATATTTTTCAAAGTTCAAATATTTTTCAACATTCAATTTTTATTTTTTCTTGACTTTTGCGCTTTTACTTAGAATTTAAGCCTTAGTGGAGTAAGCCTCAACACCAGGATGGAACAGTAAGTATAAAATAACAATATTATCTTCAAAACAAAATTCAAACTTTCTATTACTTTCAATATTAAATTCTCATTGCTTTTCTTGAAAATAAATTACAACTTGGAAAAAAATCAATCATTCTTACTTCTTTGCTGAAACACTTTATCTTGATTTTCTTAAATTTGAAAGAATGCGGAAGTACAGACTTTGAAGCTCATTTTTTGGCAAGTAAATCTAGATTGAATACACCTGCAAAGGCCTCTTAAAATCGTTTTCACTTTCAAGCCAAGCGAATATCCGCCAAAGGTTCATTTCTAAAAGGGCCATTCATACCTGAGTGCTTTGAAAACGTTTTTCAAGTCTTTTCAGTTGAGTATCCAGTTTCCTCGAGTATTTAGAAGGACCTGAAAATTCCCACGAGAATTCCGGTGCCGAAATTGTCTAGGAAAATTTGGTCCAGGTACCTGTCGGCATTCCAATGGAATAATAGAAAACATTTTCTTAGGATCTTTACTAGGAAAAACATACATCAGTGAGAAGGTCACGGGAAAAAATTCTAAGAGGTTGAAATTCCAATTTGCTGTGGTAGGTATGCCATTCAAAGTCCCCAATTTACGACACAATTAAATTTTTTCAATAAATGAAGTCGGTAAAAAATAATTGTTTAAAACTAAACATTGCCTGATAATTTAATAATTTATTTAATTAAACCGCTATCTTAATCACTTTGCCTTGATTTATATTTTTGGAATTTTTTCTTATTATAGTACGAATAAATAATAAAAGGGATTTGAAAACATTGTTTTAAAGCAATTTCAATTCATCATTTGTAATAAATATTTTCAAAATACGTTTTAACTCGTGTACTTCAACCAATTAATCGTTTAAGAAAGGCTAAACAAACAAAAACGATTGAATCCGCCAATGGTTGGTTAAATAAATTCAGCTAAAATAAATAAATGATCAAAACAAATTATCCGTTAAAGAATTAATCAAAATGCGGAAATTATTGAATATTTTACGATCGCAAACTTCCGATCCGCACTTCAGTTAATTAATTTTTTAACCTATTGTTTTTTGATCGTTTCAACTATTTTATTTGAATTTATTTAATTAACCATTGGCTGATTTAACCGTTTTTGTTTGTTTGGCATTTGTAGGGTGGCTACTTTTATCACCGGAAATAATTCCCGGTCATTTCCCCTTTTCCACCCGGCATTGAAATTAAAAAGTTCAAACGGTTAAAACTTAGGATTTTTTCAATTGAAGCAATCAAAACTAAATTGCAAATTCAAGCAGCCAAAATTTAAATCTTCTGAATTTTAAACTTTCGAAGTTGAAGCTTCAAAACATTTTAATTCCAAAAAATTTAATTCAATCGTTTGATAATGAACAAGTTATTAGAAAAATCCAAAATGATAAAAGTATCAATTTCACCAAATTTAATTATATAAACTAAATATCGTCACTTTTATCATCCGAAAAATTCCCGGTGTTTTTAATTTTTTTTGTCCATACATATGAAAATATTTGTTGATTTTTGATGTTCTTGATGAAATAACTGAATTTCTATACAACTCGTTGAATTTTCAGACAAAAAAGTTTCAACTTCAACCAAAAATAGTAAAATTTGTAAACAAATCATAGAATTTTCAAGCTAAAAAGCCGCATTTTTTTGATGAAAATTAAATGATCGTGAATTTTCAACTTATAATCAAAAGAGATGAAGTTGTAACAAAATAGTTGAATTTTCCACCAAACGGTTACATTTTTAAGCCAAAAAGTCTAATTGTTTAGAAGACAGTTGACTTTTAAATTCGACAAGGTGAATTTTCAACAAGAAGGTTAATTTTTAATTAAGAAGCATACATTTTCAACCGAATAGCTGAATTAAAAAAAAAAAAAATTTTCAACCAAACAGGTCCATTTACAATTAAATAATTGAGTTTTAAATTAAAAGAGACGAATATTCAACAAAACAGTCAAATTTGTCATGAAACAGTTAAATTTTCAAGACAAAAAGATGCACTTTTTAGAAGACAGTTGAATTTTTAACAAAAAATTATATTTTCAACCAAGAAAGATGAATTTCAACTAGAAAAGATGATTTTTCTACCATAATAGTTGAATTTTCAATTAAAAGAAACGAATATTCAACAAAACAGTCAATTTTTTCATGAAACAGTTAAATTTTCAAGACAAAAAGATGCATTTTTTAGAAAACAGTTGAGTTTTTAACAAAAAATTACATTTTCAACCAAGAAAGATGAATTTCAACTAGAAAAGATGACTTTTCTATCCAAACAGACGAATTTGATGAACTTGACAAAATAGTTTAACTATTAACCAAAAAGGATGACTTTTTAAGAAAATAATTAATTTTTTTTAAATAATTAAATCTTCATATTAAAAAGACAATTTTTTTAGGATACAGCTGAACTGTCTACACATTACACACTAGTTAAACTTAAAAAAAAATTATCAACCAAACAGCAGCATTTACAAATCCAATACTTTAACTTTCAATCAAAAGAGATGAATTTTCAATAAAATAGTTGAATTTTTTTAGCAAAAAAGACGAATTTTAGAAGACAGTTGAATTTTCAAAGAGAAAGTTCATTTTCAACCAAGTAGATGAATTTTCAACCAGAAAAGATAACTTTTCTACCACAAAAGATAAATTTTCTACCCAAAATAGACAAATTTGATGAATTTAACAAAAAAGTTGAATTTTTAACAAAGTAATGGATTTTTCAACAAACTAATTAAATTTTTAACCAAATAGAATATACTTTTAACGAAAAATAGATGAGAAAAAAGGAATCCTTTAAAAAGGGGTAAAGAGGGTGCAGTCTGTAACTAAACTTTCATATATTGGCTTTTCTTACTCAATAAATATTTTTACAGATATTTTTTACCCATTAAGAGCGCTTTATTGTGACCTTCTGTTGAAATTAAAACTGTTCATTATTTTACAAACTATTTTATAAATAAAAGGTTTTTTATTGAAAAGTAAGCAAAATTCGGGTTTTTTCCCAGTCTTAAAAAATTCCCGATCATTTCCCGGTTTCCCGATCCAGTTCTAATTTTACGATAAAATACAAATGTTATAACATTATTTTCTCAGTGGGAAAAAATACTGGAAACAATTGGAGAAAAATTTACTGTTGGGAGGTCGACAATGGCATAGTTTATCTAACCGAAAATAGTTAAGTCTCTACACGTGCTGCCCATATGTGACAAGCACATGTTCATTTAGGAAAAGTGGGGTGTTTGTGAATTCACATGATTTTCCATGGGCGGCAGGGGCAAGGGTAAGTAACCCTTGAATGCAGAAAAGATAGTTCTGTCCACCGAATTGGTATCAGATATAATAGAATAAAAGTAACTAGAGGGTGAATATATTAAGAATTCACTGCAGGGGTTAATTCAATAAAAAGTACTTTCACTTAACGGTCTCCCGACACCTGAGATGATTCCACTAAATAATCAAAAAGGCGTTGTAAATAGGGTACGAAACATTAATAAACCACCCCTTACTCCCGAATCAATAATTTTCAGTTTGAAATATGCATAACGTGTTTTGTATGTAAACGGGTCTTTAATAGTCGCTCTTATTTAGTTTAGTAGAATTTATTATTAAAAAGTTTTCGGTGCATAAGGTCCAAGTAAAATTACATCTTGAAATTTTTGGTTATTTAAAATCGGAGAATTAAAAAACCGGAGAATAGGCCCTATAATGAAAGAGTCTGAACCTTGGGTATTATATATTTCGTTTCAATTTTTTAATCAGTAGGGTGGGGTGTCATATTTCATTTTTTGTCCAATAAATTTCTTCCGTTTTAGATTGTTAAATTTGTTAGTTAAATGTTTTTTTGTGTTTTAAAAATAATTTGTTATAGTTGATATTTTTGAGAACCAGATTGTGTTATGCAGAAGCCTTAATTGTTGATTGATGTCAAATATTTGACAATGTATTTCTCTGATCCCTATGTTTTGAATTTTGATTTGAACTGTTTAGAAAAATCTATTAACTCTAGCTTTGCTAAAAAGATGACAAAATCTAAGATTTTCAAATCTGTTGTAATTTTCTACGTCTTATAAACATTAATAATAATTTTAATTTCTTTCTTCAGTTTGAACCTCGAGTTTATGTAGCAAAAAATTTTCGGTGCATAAATTAAAAAAAAATGATAATCTTAGTTTAATAATTTAATAATCAAAACTGAAGGCATGAATTATATTTATTATTAATGTTGATAAGACTAGCCAGTCTTGACTCAAAATAAATAATTATTATAGTCAATTTTCTTGATTCAATTTGAAATCATAAAATTCAACTTTTTGGAAACATTTGAATACATTTTTCGGATCTATGAAATATTTTACACCCTTTTAAAAACAGAAGAACTGAATTGAATAATATTTAATAGAAAAATTAATTTTAGTTTATATTCAATACATTAAATAGTTCTTTTTTTAATAATTTCAAATTGTTATTGATTTATTATTGATGTGAAGAAACGTGTTAGAACTGTATGGCTTCAGTAGTTCGAGCCTTTGACGCCAGGAGTGGAAGTTTAGAAAGTAAAACCTTAGAATGAAGGACCCACCCTTCCAATATGCAACCCCCTATACAGCCATGTATTAGAAGAAACTTGCCCTTCGAGAAATCCAAAAACCCTACATCGAACGAAAAAGGATAAACTAAAATAAAATCAATCTGAAAAGATTTATAAAGATGGTGAATGACAATAATCAATATCTGAAGAATAATTTCAAAATTTATAGTTCCAAAAATGCCTCAAAATTAAGCAGTTTTCAATTCGAAACTTTAAAATTAAAAATTGAACAATATAAGATTATATCAATCTAAAGAATATCCTTAATAAATTTAATAATCTTAAAGCTTGAGCATACGAAAAAATTGTAATTTTTAACTACTGAAATGAAACAATTGATAATTTGAAGAGTAGCAAAAAATTTATTTTAGAATATTTGGAAGTGTCAAAATACAAAATTAGAAGTGATAAAAATGATTAAGTTGAATTGTGATTAATTTGATATGCTAAAGACGGAAATATTTTTTTATTGCAGACATAAAAATAGTAACAAATTTAAAAATTAAATACCTTTCGAAATATAAGTTTTTTTCAATTAAAAAATTTAGAAGTTTTGAAATTATTAGAAATTGAAATATTTTTAATCTAGTTTGAAAAATTGAATCACTGACTGTATTTAACAATATCAATTTAAGAACATTCGAAATTGAAATGAAAACAACCTTAATGACATAAAATTGAAAAGTTTTCGAATGTTAAAAAAAGTAAAAATGAGGTAATGAAAAGATCAAATTAAAACGTGCAAATTTTTGAAAATCAAGGAAATGCTGAAAGTTGAAAAAAAAAAAAATTTTTTGTCAATTTGTTGAGGACATTATTTAGTCAATACCAGACTTCAAAGCCCAAAATGCTCTCAAAACAGGGAAATTGAACAAAGAGAGAGAAAGAGAAAAGAAAGACGTATCTCCTATAAATAGGTTGAATTTTTTAACAAATATTTGAACTTTCAACCTAAATAATGATTTATCAACCAAATGGTCGAATTTTCAACAAAAAAAAAATGAATTTTCTATGAAAAGAGATAAATTTTTTACCCAAAAAGACGAATTATTAACAAAACAGTTGAGTTCTTAAGCTGAACAGTCGGATTTCTCAGAAAACGTTTCATTTTTAAATTCGAAAAGATGAATTTTCAACAAAAAATAAGGTTAATCAACAAAATAGTTAAATCTTCACCGAATAAAATAATTAATTTCTAACAAAATACATAGTACAACTGAACACTTTTAACCAAGTAGTTGAATTTTCAATTAGAAAAAATCAATTTTCAACAAAAAATGGAATAGTTGAATTTTTTGTTAAAAATTTAATTTCCAAAAGGGTCTTCAACAAAGTAGTTAAACTTTCACCTACGAGATGAATTTTCAACTAAAATGATGAATCTTCAACTAGAAAAGTTTAATTTTTAGTTTGAAAAATTAATTAAAAAAAAAATGCATTAAAATAGTGAAACTTTCAACGACCGAGATAAATTTTCAACTAAAAATATGAATCTGCAAGGAAAAAAATGAATTAAAAAAAACAGTTCAACTTTTAACAAAAAGCGTCAAATTTTCAACCAAAAATACAAATTTTCTACAAAATAGTTAATTCTTTAACAAATAATATCACGAATTATTAACAAAGTAGTACAAATTTAGGGTTTTAACCAAGTAGTTGAATTTTCAATTAGAAAAAATCAATTAAAAAAAAATGGAATAGTTGAATTTTTTGTTAAAAATTTAATTTCAAAAAGGGTCTTCAACAAAGTATTTAAACCTTCACCGACGAGATGAATTTTCAACTAAAATTATGAATCT
>CAKNYM010052934.1:103648-126799 GCA_932195095.1 Andricus curvator | reverse complement strand
TTTGCAACTATAATTATGAATCTACAAGAAAAAAAATTAATTAAAAAAAAACAGTTCAACTTTTAATAAAAAGCGACAAATTTTCAAACAAAGAGAATTTTTTTTTACAAAATAGTTAATTCTTTAACAAATAAAATCAGAATTATTAACAAAGTAGTACAACTTTACGGTTTTAACCAAGTAGTTGAATTTTCAATCAGAAAAAATTTTTGGTTAAAAATTCAATTTCAAAAAGGGTCTTCAACAAAGTAGTTAAATTTTCACCGACGAGATGAATTTTCAACTAAAATTATGAATCTTCAACTAGAAAATTTTAATTTTTAGTTTGAAAAATTATTTAAAAGAAAAAGAAATCATTAAAATAGTCAAACTTTCAACAAGAGAGTTAAATTTTCAAATGAAATTATGAATCTGCAAGAAAAAAATGAATTAAAAAAACAGTACAACTTTTAACAAAAAGCGTCAAATTTTCAAACAAAAAGACAAATTTTATACAAAATAGTTAATTCTTTAACAAATAAAATCACGAATTATTAAGAAAGTAGTACAACCTTACAGTTTTATCCAGGTAGTTAAATTTTCTATTAGAAAAAATCAATTTTCAACCAAAAACGGAATAGCTAAAAATGTAGGTTAAAAAAATTATAAAAAAAAGTGTTTTCAAACAAGTAGTTAAACTGGAATAGTTTAGATTTCAGTTTAAAAAAGTAATTTTCAATAAAAAAGACACTAATTTTCAATAGAATAGTCAAATCGTCAAAGAAAAAGATAAATTTTCAACTAAAATTATCAATCTACAAACAAAAAATATGAATTTTTAACAAAGTAGTTCAACTTTCGAAAAAAAAAATTCAACAAAAAAAAAGGGATTTTCTACAAAACAGTTGAATTTCCACATCGAAGTTATTATTAATTTTCTACCAAAAAGACGAATTTTCAACAAAATAGTTAAATGTTTAGCCAAAGAGATGAATATTTAACTAAAATGATGAATCTTCGAACAGACAATGAATTTTTAACAACGTAGTTAAACTTTCAACCTCGCTTTCAACCAAAAAGAGACGAATTTTTAATAAAAGGGTTGCATTTTTAACCAATGGTGTTTGAAAATTCAATCTACAAAGAAGAATTTTCAACCAAATGGTCGAATTTTCAATAAAAAAAGATGACTCTTTAACAAAATAATTGAATTTTCGAACGAATAGCTGAATTTTCAAGTCAAAAAGGCGAATTTTTAACAAAACAGCTGAATTTTCGAATAAAAGAAAAATGTGTTAACAAGATAATTAAGTTTAAAACCAAAATAGATGAATTCTGAACTAAAAATATAACAGTAGGCTTTTAATAAAAAAAGAATTAACTTGAAACCAAAAAATATAACTTTTTTACCCAAAGATGAATTGTTAATCCAAACGGACAAATTTTCTATAAAAAAAAAACGAATTAAGAAAAAAATTTATTAACAGTTATAATACTTAAAAATGTGCAAAAACAAAACAGTTGAATTTTCGACCTAAAAGATTAATTTTTAAGCAAATATTTTAATTGTCAACAAAAGAATTAAATTTTTAATCCAAACAGATAAACTTCGAACAAAAAAAAATTTAATAAATAAAAAAATGTAGTACTGAGTACGTCCAATAAAATATTTTGTTGATCGAAGAAAATCTTGTTGGTTTCAAAAAATAATATGTGTCAAATGAAAAAATGATTCTGGTTATAAGAAAAATTTCTTTCAATCAAAGCATCATTTGATTCGACGTATTTAGTACTAAATTTCTTTGATTCAATTAATCTTTTTCACATAGACTTTTCAATAAAAAATAACTAACTCTAAACCAAAAACAGTTAGATTTTAGGATCTACAGGGTGGCGATTCGGCGCACGATTTCAAATTCCCGGTTTTCCCCGGTCAAGTTTTTCAATTTTCCCGCTCAACTCAAAGTAACATATTTATATTTGCCGCAAAACGCAAACATTTATTTTAATTCATGACGTTTGTTCTAAACATCTTTTAACACAACAGAGCAAAACGTTGCAAAATAAATGAATTTTGAAAAAAATACTTAAATTTTCCACTAAAAAATATCAATTTTTTACAAAAAAAATGGAATAGTTAAACCCTCAGTTCCAAAAATTAATTTTCAACAAAAAAAAACGGATTTTCAATAAAATAGTTCAATTTTCAACCAAAGTGATGAATTTTCAAATCAAATTATGAATCTTTATCTAGAATAGTTAAATTTTAAACCAAAAAGATAAATTTTCAACTAAAACGATGAATATTTAACTGGAACACTCGAATTTTCAACCAAAAAGACGAATTTTTAAAGAAGATTACATTTTAAATAAAAAGATTAATTTTCTACCCAAAAATACAATTTTTCAACCAAATACATTAACTTTTAAAGAAAGGTTTGAAGTTTTAATAAAAGAAGACAAATCTTCAACCAAATAGTTAAATTTTGAACTGAAAAAATAATAATTTTCAATCGAAAATGGAGTAGTAACATTTTTAGTTTAAAAAATTATTTGTAAACCAAACATAAGAGTTTTCAACTAAAACAATGAATCTTTAACTGAAATAGTGCAATTTTCAAACCAAAAAATTAATTTTTACTAAAAAAAGATAAATTGTCAACCAAAACTTTAATAATTAAATTTCAAGTTAAAAAAATTAATGTTTAACCAAACAGATGAATTTTCAACAACAGCTATGGAATTTTCAATTGGAATAAGTTAAATTTTCAGTTAAAAAAATTAGTTTGAACAAAAAAAAAACTAACTTTTAACAACAAAAAAAACTAACTTTCAAAATAATAGTTACATTTTCAAACAAAGTGATGAATTTTCAAATAATATTGTAAATATTTAACTGCAATAGTTGAATTTCAAACCAGAAAGATGAATTTTTAACTGAAATGATGAATCATTAACTAGAATAATTGAATTTTTGACCAAAAAGATTCATTTTCAACCAAGAAGATTAATTTCTACCAAAAAAGACGAATTTTCAACTAACAAAGATAATTTTTCAACCAAAAATTGAATAATCAAATTTTTAGTCAAAAATGAATGTTCAGCCAAAGACATGAATTTTGAACTAAAATTATGAAATATTCAACTGGATTAATAGTTACATTTTTAGTTGAAAAAAAAATTTTTCAACCAAAAAACATCCAAAGAAAAAACAAATTTTCAATCAAACAGCTCATTTTTCAACCAAAGAAATGAATTTTTAATTAAAACGATGGATTTTCAACTAAAAAAAAAAATTAATTTTTAACAAAAGAGCTTAACTTTCAACCGAATAATTTTATTTCAAACCTAAAAGATGAATTTTCAACTAAAATAATAAATATTTGACTGGAATACTTGAATTTTTAACCGAAAAGAAGAATTTTTAAACAAGAAGATTAACTTACAAAGAAAAATAAGATAATTTTTTACCAACAAAAAAATCGATTTTTTAACAAAATACATGAATTTTCATCGGAATAGTTAAATTTTCAATTTAAATGACAAATTTTTATCCAAATTGTGGAATTCCGAACTTGAAAATTTTTATTTTCAACTCAGAATGGAACAGTTAAATTATCGTTTAAAGAAATTAATTTTCAACCAAACTGGTGAATTTTCAAATAAAATGATGAATCTTCAACTGAAATGATGAATCTTTAACTGGAATAGTTTAATTTTATGCCAAAAAGATGAATTGTCAACCATAAAGTTTAATTGTCTACAAAAATAGATGAATTTTCCACAAAGTACATACATTTTCAAACAAATAGTTTAATTATTAAATGAAAAATATCAATTTTCAACCAAATAGTTGAATTTTCATCAAAAAAAGAGAAATTAATTTTTAACAAAAGTTTAACTTTTAACCCAGTAGTTGAATTTCTAACTAAAAAACGATGAATTCGCAACGACCAATGTAAAAAAAAATTCTATTATAATTCAGAAATATTTCTTCTTTGAAATTCTACTTCTACTCTGAAAACTGCTTGAAGTACTTTTATTACCTAAAATTTAGAAGAGGGAACTTTCAAATTGTGACGAATTCTGACTTGAAAGAGGGATTTTTAAAAATTCCTTTTTTCTCAATCCGAATTATAATTCCTTTAAAAAATTCCCATTCCATGTAAAACATTCCCTGTTCCAAGTGAAATTATATTTCTTGAATTTTGCTATTATCAGAAGTAAATTCCCGGGTTTTTAATTAAATTCCCGGTCATTTCCCGGTTTTTTCCCGGTCAATAAAATTCCAGGTCGTTTCCCGGTCTTTCCCGGTTTCCCGGTCAAGTCGTCACCCTGATCTATTAATTCAGTTCGCGTTTAAGCCAAAAAATGAGAAAAAGGGGAAGTTTCTTGAAAACAGGGAAAAAAAGAGAAATTCTTTTTAAAAAAGAGAAAAGAGGGAAATAGGGGAAAGAGTGTGAAGTCTGCAATACCTATTTCTAATTCGAATTTCCTGATATTTTCTGAATCGTAATTCTCAATCAGTTTCTACTGTTTTTTAATTGTTTTTCTATTTTTGCTTTGCTTCCACTCCTTGAAAAATAATAAAAATCAGTAGAATTCATTCCGTATCATTATGCTTCCGCATGACATTTTAAATCGGCTCTTCGAGATTAACGAATTCGCGATAACCATCAGTAAATTGATTAATTACACTTTTTTTCTGGATTCCTTTATCGTCGTGTATTCAGCTGTCTCACAACTTTCAGAATCTTTGATGAGGTGAATAAACAGGGAGAGCAACCAATCATGAACCAAGAGGAACGACGATTCTCATAATAACTGTGGTGATTAAGGCATCTTTTGGAAAAGTTTCTTTCAACGTTTACTGCAGAATTTACGAGCTCCAGATGGAAGAGGACGACTTTTTAGCAAAACGGTAAAATTACCACATTGGTAATTATGGCAGGGGATTCGATAATTTCGAAGAAAATTGGAAAGTACTTACTCTGCAGAAAGAAGAGTAAAATATATAATTATAGGGAAATGTTAAAAGCGGTAAGGTTATTTAAACGAAACTGATCTAGACTGATTGAAAACAAATTGATTCAGAGTTTTGGAAAATGGAACTTTCATATTTTCTACCAAACTAGACTTTTCAGGAACCAATCAATTATTTTTAAACGTGAATGAAAAAACTATCAAGTACGAAAATTGTAATTCATTACAAATTTTACAATATTAAAAAGTGTATTGAATTAATATAAATTATAATAAAAAAAGAAACTTCAAAATTCATGTAACTCCACAGAAAGTATATTCAAATTAAAAAAATCGAAATTTATACAAAAAGTGATTCTCTATTTCAAACTTCACAGAACAAAATGCTCTCAAAACAAGAGAATAAGGTTATTTTTCGCGAAAATAGATGAACGATAAGGGAATAAATTGTTGTAAATAAAATTAATTTAGATACCATATTTATACCAAATGAGATGAAATTTCGACCAAAAAGACGAATTTTCAACAAAGAGTTAAGTTAACTTTTAAACCCGAAAGGATGAATTTTCAACAAGAAAGTTAATTTTCAATTAAGAAAGATGAATTTTCAACAAAATAGTTGATTTACAAAAAAAAAAATGTTTAACCGAACTGTTGCATTTACAACCAAATAATTGAACTTTTAAGCAAAAGAGACGATTTTTCAACAAATTAGTTGAACTTTTAACTAAATATGTGAGTTTTTAAGCCAATAAGACGAATTTTTTGAAAGACAATTGAATTTTAAACAAAAAAGTTAATTTTTCAATCAAGAAAGATGATTTCTCTACGATAAAAGATGAATTTTCAACCCAAAAGGACGAATTTTCAACAAAACAGTTAAATTTTCGACCAAAAAGATTTTAACAAAATAGTTGAACTTTTAACTGAATAGTTTAATTTTCAACTAAATTGTTGAATTTTTAATTAAATTGTTGAATTTTCAAGGCAAAAAGACGAATTTTCTCGAAAAAAGTTAATTTCCAATTAGAAAATATGAGTTTTTAATAGAAAACAGAATAGTTAGATTTCCAGTTTGAAAAATTATTTTTCATACCCAAAAAAAAACTAATTTTCAAAGAGTTGAACTCAACAAAATGAGAGGAATTTTTAACACAACAGTTTAATCCTCAACCAAAAAGATGAATTTTCAATCAAAAAGGACGAATTTTCCACAAAAAAGTTAAATTTTCGACAAAAAAGGAGATTTTCAGAAAATAGTCGAACTTTTAACTGGATACTTTAATTTTCAACTAAATTGTTGAATTTTTAATTAAATTGTTGAATTTTCAAGGCAAAAAGACGAATTTTCTCGAAAAAAGTTAATTTCCAATTAGAAAATATGAGTTTTTAATAGAAAACAGAATAGTTAGATTTCCAGTTTGAAAAATTATTTTTCATACCCAAAAAAAACTAATTTTCAAAGAGTTGAACTCAACAAAATAAGAGGAATTTTTAACAAAACAGTTTAATCCTCAACCAAAAAGATGAATTTTGAACCCAAAAGGACGAATTTTCGACAAAAAAGTTAAATTTTCGACAAAAAATAAGATTTTAACAAAATAGTTGAACTTTTAACTGAATAGTTTAATTTGCAACTAAATTGTTGAATTTTTAATTAAATTGTTGAACTTTCAAGGCAAAAAGACGAATATTCTCGAAAAAGTTAATTTTCAATTAGAAAATATGAGTTTTTAACAGAAAACAGAATAGTTACATTTTCAGTTTGAAAAATTATTTTTCATACCCAAAAAAAAACAAATTTTCAAAGAGTTGAACTCAACAAAATAAGAGGAATTTTTAATAATTGAATTTTTAACTAAAATGATCAATCTTGAATGAAAAAAATTAATTTTTAACGAAGTAGTTCAACTTTCAACCGATTAATTGATTTTTCAACCAAAAAAGATGAATTCTCAACGAAAATATAGTTGATATTTTATTCAAGAATGATTTTAACTTAAATAAAAAACAGTTAAATTCAACCACAAAAAATTTCAACAAAATAGTTCAATCTTTAACCAAAAGAAATGAGCCTTCAACAAAATATATGATATTTTAACCAAATAGTTAAATTTTTCAGCCAAAATAATTTTTTTTAAACAGTTTAATTTTCAAAAAAAAATTTAATTTTTAAACAAGGAAGATGGCTTTTCTACCATGAAAGAGGAATTTCCAAACCAGATATACGGATTTTCAACAGTTGAATTTTCGATCAAGAAAGACGTCTTTAACAAAACACTTGTACTTTTAACTAAAAAGTTGAATTTTCAACTAAATTTTTTAATCTTCAAGGCAAAAAAAAACATAAATTTCTACAAAACAGTTAAAGTTTCAACTGTGACTTTTCAACAAAATTGTTGAATTTTCAACCGAACAGTTTCATTTTTATTCAAGGAAGATGAAATATTTCTTCTAAAACAGATGAATTAAAAAAAAAAATTTTAAATAGTTAAATTTTCATCCAAAGAAGATTCCAGTTCACTTTCCAATGACAAAATAAGAATTGTAAACTATAAGTTAATTTTCTGCTTAATAGTCGAATTTTTAACCAAAAAGTATGACTTTTTAACAAGATTGTAAAATTTTCAACCAAACAGTTGCATTTTTGTCCAAGAAAAATGAAAATTCTACTAAAACAGGTGAATTTTTAAATCAAAAAGACAAATTTTCAACAAAAAAAAGAGTTGAGTTTTCATCCAAAAGTATTTCAATTGACTTTTCAACAGAAAAATACAAATTTGTAACAAAAAGTAAATTTTCTAGGAAATAGTTGAATTTTCAACAAAACAGTTGCATTTTTGTCCAAGAAAGATGCTTATTTCTACTAAAAAACGATGAACTTTTAAATTAAAAAGACAAATTTCAAAATATTTTTCATCGAAAAAAGATTTCAGTTGACTTATCAGCAAGGAAATATGAATTTTAAACAAAAGGATGATATTATACGAAACGAGTTGAATTTTTAACCCAAAAAGACGAATTTCTAACAAAACAGTTGAACTTGCATAAAAAAAATGATGATTTTTTTAGAAAATTGTTAAATTTTCAACCAAATAATAAAATTTATAAATAAAAAGATATTCTTCAGGAGACAGTTTTTGCGAAATTGCCTACATATATTTGTAGGTTAAAAAATTAATTTTAAATGAAAAAAAGAATTTTCAGCAAAATATTTACATTTTCAATCAAAGAGATCAACCCTCAAACAAACAAATTTTTAACAAAGTGGTTCGAGTTTTACCCAAGTATACTTGGGTATTATGAATTTAAAAAATATCAATTTTCAGCCAAAAATGAGATAGTAACGTTTTTAGTTAAAAAAATTATTTTTCAACCAAAGAGAGGTATTTTTAACCAAGAAGATCAATTTTCAACAATGACAAAATTATTTTTTAATGAAGTGTTTCAACCTTCACCCAAATAATTGAATTTTATACCAAAAAATATGAATTCTCAACGAATAATGTAATAGTAGATATTTCAAATAAAACGTATGACTTTTTTATGAAAATCGTTGAATTTGCAGCCAAATAATAAAATTCTTCACTAAAATTACAGTCGTCAGGTTGAAGCCACTGCAAGAGAAGAAGAAATAAAAATACAAGGCAAATAAATTACTAACAAGAACATTATATCAGGCTAGTCCCAAACTTCGTTTTAAAAAAAAACTTCGCTTTAAATATTTTATTTGCTCTAACCATTAATATTCAAATACCATTTAGATTGTAGCTTCGTTATTTTCACCATGATAAAATAAAGCTCTTGTTAAAAAGGTAATTTTTTTTCGTTCAGCAGAGAAAAAGTTAAAAAAAAACGATTTTTTCTTTAAACGATCAAAAATTTTAGAACCATGAGCAAAATTGAAGGACTTTTCCAGGTTTTTCCAGGTAAAAAAGAATTCAAGGACTTTCCCAGGTTTTCAAGGATTTCCAGGACACTAGACACCCTGGTTTATTGTGACCCGAAAAACTATGTACAGTGCAGATTTTTCCAGGTTTCCAGGTCAAATTACCATCCTGAGAGATTCATGTGTCCTAGAAAGGATTAAGGAAATGAAGTGTTGGAAAAAAGTGGTACTGTATTGTAAGAGTTACATGAATAAGAAGAAGAAGAAGACGTAAGACCTGTTGCAGCAAATGGGAAAGGCCGGCCAATGCCGTCGCTTTCTCTCTATATGCAAAGCAAATAGCGTCATCTTTATCGCTCCGCTCGTGCCGGGGCTCGCGACATCGCGTCGTTCATTCCCACGGTCTCGATTCAACACATAAGCGCGCCGGATACTTAGTTTTGCATGCATGAACATGCACTTGTGCACTTTATAGTACATACTTAAAACACGGTGTGTACATAGCATAAGAAAGCATTATTATACCTTTATAGGCATGCGAACTGGACACGCGCTCGCACGATACGTGAGCCTGAGTATTGAGCGCTGAGCGTTGATCGCGCTACTTGAGATGGCTCTCCATCGCGAAATTAATCTACCGGGTGTTTTTTCATTTCTTCATATTTTTGGATATTAATATAAATTACAGGCCTCACAGACCGGTCCCTATATCCCCTATTGTAGCCTATTTTCAGTTAAGGTCCCTAAAGTGCCCTATTTTCAAGATTTGGTCCCTATCAGAGTGTCTACCCAAATCCTGGAAAAAAATTCCCTGACAATCCCAGGTTTTTTCCAGGTATCTCAAGATTTTTCCATGTTTTTTTCAGAGTACGGAAGCCATTCAAATATTTCGCATTTTTAAAATTTTAAATTATATTACAATATATTCTTAAATACAAAAGTACCAGCGATAAATTAAATAATTAAATAATACTAAAAACATACTTAATCATTTCCCGAATTTTTCCCTAAAGTTCATGACTTTGAATAATAATTCAAATAAATTTTTGTTATATCTTCTTATACTTAAAATTCAGTACATATTTAGGTAAAATTAATGTGGGTACTATATTAAATTCAATTTAAACCGCTTCAAATTCATAATTTTTAAAGTAAAAATATTGCGTTTTAACACGATATATGGGTTTTTAACAAAATAGGTAAATTTTCAACCAAAAAGATTAATTTTCTACCAAAAAAGACGATTTTTCAACAAAATACATGAATTATTAACCAGTAGTGTAATTTTCAACTAAAAAAGATCAATTTTTAACCAAATAGTTGAATTTTGAACTAAAAAAGACCAGCTTTGTACCAAAAATGGAATAATTTAATTTTCCTTAAAAAAAATTAATTAACCACAAAAAAATTTCAACTAAGTGATGAATTGTCAACTAAAACTAGGAATCTTCAACTGAAATAGATGATTTTAAAACTAAAATAATGAATATTTAACTGGAATACTTGAATTTTCAATCAAAAATATTACTTTCATACCAAAAAAACACGATTTTTCAAGAAAATGCATGAATTCTCAACCAAATATTGAATTTTCAACTTAGAAAGATCATTTTTCAACGAAATAGTTGCATTTTGAACTAAAAAAGATCAGTTTTCAACCAAAAATGGAATAGTTTAATTTTCGTTTAAAAAAATCTTTTCCACACAAAAAAACAACAAATTTTCCGCCAAAGTGATGAATTTTCAACTAGAATGATGAATCTTTAACTGGAAAAATTGATTTTTCAACCAGAAAAGTTAATTTTAAAACAAGAAGATTTATTTTCTACTAAAAAAGACGACTTTCAACAAAATATATGAATTTTGAAACACAAAAGATCAATTTTCAATCAAAAATGGAATACTTAAATTTGCATCAGAAATAAACATTAATTTTCAACCAAACTGATGCATTTTCAAGTATTTTTCAACTAATTGATTTCTACCAAAAAATACGATTTCTCAACAAAATACATGAATTCTCAAGCAAATAGTTGAATTTTAAACTAAAAAAGATCAGTTTTCAAACAAAAATGGAATAATTGAATTTTTATTTTAAAAAAATCAATTTTCCACACACAAAAAATGTCAACCAAAGTGATGAATTTTCAACTAAAATTATGAATCTTCAACTGGAATAGATGAATTTAAACCAAAAGGATGAATTTTCAAATAAAATTATGAATATTTAACTGGAATACTTGAATTTTCTACCAAAACGATTAATTTTTAAACAAGAAGATTGATTTTCTACCAAAAAGACAATTTTTCAAGAAAATACATAAATTCTCAACCAAATATTGAATTTTCAACTGAAAAAGATGATTTAAAAAAAAAATTAATGTTCCACATAAAAAAAAAATCTGCCCGCTTCGCGGGCACATTCTCATCGCGCGCTTCGCGCGCGGCTCGCTTCGCTCGCAAGTTTGAGCGCGCCTAGGGCGCGCAACTGTTGGATCTCGCGCTTCGCGCTCGATCATATATTTATCTCGCGCTTCGCGCTCGATTATGTATTCACCTCGCGCTACGCGCTCGGGCGTATCTACATCGCGCTTTACGCTCGGTTGCCCTAGATTTTTCAACTTCGTATTCGACTTCGATGAAAAGAAAAAGTTTGTTTGCAAATATTATAAAATTATCAAAACCTCTACATATTAAGTGATTGTTAAATTTGTTTTTATTTTAGACTGAAAAGGAACTTCATTTACTCAAGGTTCTATCGACCTTAAGGAACACATTCTCATCCAGACACTCGCGCTTCGCGCTCGATATTTGATTTGAAAATCATTTGAACCTTGCATTCCACGCTCGGTTCTGTGCATTTGATTTTTCTATTTTCAATGCTGTTTTTTACGAATAAAACAAAAACTACGCGTCATATCAAAAAGTAAATGATAAGAAATTTGTAGATCTTTTTTGGGTCCACAATTTTGGTAGAATGATCTTTTCTCGTATCTTGCATAGTTTCACAGCAAAATGGAATTTTTGATTATTTTTTTGTGCGATCAAAATTTGAATTTTTTATTTTTCAAAAAATTCAAAAAGTTGTTATGAAAATATTATAGGGCGTTCAAAAAGCAACGTTTTTCTCCTCTTGACTTTTTTTCATATCGTGCGTTTTTCGGCTTAAAATGTACATTTTCGTTTGTTTTTTGGAATTTTGAAAATGCTATAACTCCAGTAATTTTTGTTTTATCACAAAAAGTCATTAGAATATTTTGTACGTCATTTTGCGTACTACTAATAACCATACATAGAATTTTTAAATCTTCAAAAAAAGTGGTCTCAAAAATTTTCAAAATGTGCTCACTTTTTGAATTTTCATCCAAAATAGCTGGTTAACGAACTCGTTCTCTATTTTTCGGCCATAAAAAAGTGTGCCAAAGCTCAATCAAATCTGATCATTTTTTCGAAAGTTATCGTGGCTACAGACAGACAGACAGACAGACAGACAGACTACAGACAGACAGACACCTTGGTAAAAACCGTTTTTTCTGGCTCAGGGGGTCTCAAAACGTGGAGATTTGATGAAAACCGACTATGTCAAATTTTACATAAAACCAATACCTTCTCATTAGAATGAGAATGTAAAAATTCAGCTAAGTGATGAATTTTTAACTAGAATGATGACTATTCAACTAAAATAGATGAATTTGAACCAAAAAGATGAATTTATAACAAAACAGTTTACTTTTAACCAAGTAGTTTTATTTTCAATGAAAAGGATGAATTTTCAAAAGAAATTATGAATATTTAACTGGAATACTTGAATTTTCTACCAAAAAATAGGATTTTTCAAAAAAGTACATGAATTTTCAGCGAAATAGTTGAATTTTCAACTAAAAAAGATAAATTGTCAATAAAAAAATGAATAGTTAACTTTTCAGTTCAAAAAATTGATGTTTAATCAAAGAGATGAATCTTCAAATAGAATGTTGGAATATTCAATTAGAATAGTTACATTTTCAGTTAAAAAGAGAATTTTAACAACAACAAAAAACTATTTTGCAAAAACATAGTTACATTTTCAACCAAAAAGATTAATTTTAACTAAAATTAATTTTCAACCGAAAAAGAAACAAATTTTCAAAAATTAGCTCATTTTACAACTAATGAGATGAATTTTCAATTAAAATGATGAGTCTTCAACCAAAGAAAATTAATCTTTAACGAAAAACTTTAACTTTAAATCAAGTAATTAAATTTTCCTTCCAAAAAAGATGAATTCTGAACGAAAATCCAAAACAGTCGAATTCAACCAAAAAAAGAAAAATTTTCAACATGAGTTGAATTTTCAACTAAAAAGATTAATTTTTCGCCAAAAAGAACGATTTTTTAACAAAATGAATTAATTTTTAGCCAGATACTTGAATTTTCAACTAAAAACGATCAATTTTCAATAAAAAATGGAATAGTTCAATTTTCAGTTAAATAAATTAATTTCAAACAAAAAAAAAAAAAACGAATTTTCAACAAAATAGTTAAATTCAGTAATATAAAGTCACTTTTGCAAATGAAGAATCATTGTTATTCAATTTTATATTGGAATTTAAAAAAAAAAATTAAGCACGCTCACGAAAAAATTCCCTGACTTTAAAAAAAATTCCCGGACATTTCCAGGTTTTTTCAGGTATATAAAAATTCCCTGACAATTCCAGGTTTTCCAGGTTTTCCAGGTAGGGTAGAACAAATATAGCAAAAATCAGGAAATTTCTGCAAGAACTAATTGTAAAAATAATCGGGACTGCTATGTCTACTCAAATCCTGGAGAAAAATTCCCTGACAATTCCAGGCTTTTTCCAGGTATCTTAAGTTTTTTCCAGGTATAATTTTTCATAGCATGGAGCCATTCAAATATTTCTTATATTTTAAAAAAATCGACTCGGAATATGTATACAGTTTCGTGAGTTTATTATAAATAATTTTTTTTTCAGTTTCTAGGAATTCAATTAATATTACAAGATATTCTTAAATATTTTAGCACGATCAATTAATTAAATAATTAAATAATACTAAAAACATAATTAATCATTTTTTGAATTTGTCACTTAAAGTCCATGAATTTGAATAATAATTCAAACAAATTTTTATTTTATCTACTTATACTTGAAATTCAGTGCATATTTTGGTAAAATTAATGTGGACACTATATGAAATTCAATTTAAACCGATTAAAATTCGTAACTTTTCAAGTCAAAATTTGGATTTTGAAAAAGATAGATGATTTTTTAACCAAATAGTTGAATTTTCAACCAAAAAGATCAATTTTCAAACAAATAGCTGAATTTTGAACTAAAAAATATAAGTTTTCAACCAAAAAAGGAAAAGTTAAATTTTCAGTCAAACAAATTAATTTTCCACAAAAAAAAACAAGATTTATTTTTAAAACAAATTTAATTTAACTTCCAACCAAGAAGATGAATTTTCTACATCATACTTTAACTGGAATAGTTAATTTTTCGACCAAAAAGATGAATTTTCAACCAAGAAAATTAATTTTTACTAAAGAACACGAATTTTCAATAAAATACATGAATTTTCAATTGAAAAGATAAATATTCAACCAAGAATTGAATATTTAAATTTTCAGTTAAAAATTAAGGTTTAACCAAAGAGATGAATTTTCAACTCAAAGGATATAATTTCCAATTGGGATAGTTGCATTTCACGGTAGAAAAAAAAAATTTTCAAAGTGATGAATTTTCAACTGGAATAGTTGAATTTGAAACTAAAAACATGCATTTTCAACTAAAATGATGAGTCTTTCACTAGAATCATTAAATTTCAAACAAAAAGATTAATCTTCAATCCAGAAGGTTAATTTCTACCAAAAAAGTCAATATTTTCAACTAAAAAAGATAATTTTTCAACCAAATATTGAATAGTTACATTTTCAGTAAAAAAAAATTTTCAACAGAAAAAAAATAAATTTTCAACAACATAGTTAAAGTTGCAACAAGAATAGTTCAATTTTCAGTAAAAAAATTAATTTTCAGCCAAATAAAAAACGAAGTTTTAACAAAATGGTTCATTTTTCAACCAAGGAGATGAACTTTCAATTAAAATGATGAATCTTTAACAACAACAAAAAATTAATTTTTAAGAAAGAGTAACTCTCAGCCAAGTAATTAAATCTTCATTCAGAAAAGATGAATTCGGAACGGAAAATGTAGTAGTTGATATTTCAACCAGAAAAGAACGAACTTTCAACAAACTGCACAAATTTTCAACTAAAACCGAGCAATTTTCAACCAAAAAAAAAATAGTTAAATTTTCAGTTTAAAAAATTGATTTCAAACAAAAAAAAACGAGTTTTCAATCAAATAGTTCAATACAGTAATATAAAGCTACTTTTACAAATAAAAAATTCCCTGACTTAAAAAATAAAAATCCCTGACATTTCCAGGTTTTTCCAGGTATATAAAAATTCCCTGACAATTCCAGGTTTTCCAGGTAGGGTAGACACCCTGTACTCACTTTTTTCTAAAATCACTTTTTACTTACTTTTTTAAGATTAAAGTCACTTTTCTTTCAATAAATAACTCATGGAGAATAGACTATTCTCCATGAAATAACTCATGGGTTAATTACTATTCAATTCAGGTCTGTACCTATTTCTGAATAGTGTTGAATTTTTTTGAAATATTTCAGGGTATTTTTTGAAGGTTCCGATACATTTTTAGTAGATTTCCATATTCTGAAGGGACTTTTAAGATTTTAGAGTATTTTTAAAAATTCTCAAGAATTTTCACGAGCTTTTAAAAGTTTCAAGGGGTTTCAAATAATTTCGAAGCATTTTAAATATTTTGGGAAATTTTAAAAGATTCCAAGGAATTTTTTTATTAGTTTTATTAATTTGAAGGGATTTCAACGTGCGAAATTATGTAGGATAAAGAATCTAAAATTTTGGAAGATTTGGAACGATTTTACAGGACCTATAAGATTTTAAGATATTTTAATAGATTTCACGACATTTTATAAGGTTTCCGAGGATTTCAATGATTGTAAGGGGTTTTTAAAGCTCTTAAGGTATTTTAATAAATTTTCCAGGATTTCAGGAAATTGTATTTAAAAAATGAGATTTCGAACAAATCCTTTTACCACAACGTGTATTTATTGTTTAAAGATTTTTTTAATACAATAAACCCATTTTCGATAAAAATGTTGGTTATTTCGTCCTGTACTGACATTCTTCAAATATAAATGTTATGAAGCTCACCATTTTTCCCTCAATACATCTTTTTACTCCAAACAAAAAATATTTTCTTTAATTTAAAAAAAAATAGTTTCTAATTTTTTAATAATATTTCCAACCGATTATCATAAGTATTATAACGTATTATTATAATGTATTGTATTGTTCACTTAAATGTGAACTGTATTAATAGAATACTTGAAAAGTTTATTATTAAATTTTTTGTTAAGAATTCTTCTTTTTTGGTTAAAAATTTTATTATTTGGTTAAAAATTGAATTATTTAAATGAGAGTTCAATAATTTGGTTAAAAAGTTATACTTCTTGGTTGAAAATTCAAATATTTTGTTAAAAATTCGTCTATTTGTTTGCAAAACTCAATAATTTGATTGCCACATTTTTTTTCTGGAATAACAATTTTTGTTGTTGAAAATACTACTATTTTCATGAATATTAATCTTTTTGGTTTGAAAAATTATCTCTTTCTGTAGACATCTCAATTTTTTTGGTTTAAAATACAGCTGTCTGGTTCAAAATTAATCCGTTTTGGTTGAAAATTAACTTTTTTTTTTAAATTCAACTTTTTTGCAGAAAATTTGTATTTTTGGCTCGAAAATTCAATAATTTAGTAGCAAATTCAAATAATTGGTTAAAAATGTATGTATTTTATTGAAAATTCATCTTTTTTGGTAAAATATAGATTTTTTTGTTAAAAATCTTACTGTTTAGTTGAAAATTAATCAGCTTTAGTTGAGGACTTAAGTATTTTGTTGAAAATTCGTCTTTGTTGGTTAAACTCAACTATTTTTTATTTTAAATTAAAAACCTTTTTTGTTGAAATACTAACTCTTAAATTTTACATTGAAAAATCATATTTTTAGGTGAAAAATTAAACTTTTTGGTTGAAAGTTCAACTACTTTATTAAAAGTTAATTTTCTTTGTTAAAGATTGAAAATTATAGTTGAAAATTCGTTGTTTTTTTTTGGTGAAAATTGAATTTTTTCAACTGAAAATTTAACTACTTTGTTGAAAATCCCACTGATTGGTTGAAAATTAACTTTTTTGTTGATTTAGTTAAACAAATTTAGAAACAAATAAAATATGAACTAAAAATTAATTGAATAAAATTTTTATTAACATCAGATCCACTGTTCAATCTATTTAGTCAAAACATTTGCGTAATTTGTTGAAAAGTCGTATTTTTGGTAAAAAATTAATCTTCTTGTTTGAAAATTCAACTATTTGGTTTACAATTTATATATTTTTTGAAAATTTGCCTTTTTTAGTAGAAAATTCATCTTTTCAGTTGAAAATTCAACTATTTGGTTGAAAATTTTTCTATTTTGTTTGAGGATTCAACTATTTTTTTTTAAATTCGTCCTTTTTGGTTCAATTAAACTGTTTTTTATTTCAAAGAAAAATCTTCTCTTGGCTAAAGTATCAATCAACTTATCAAAATATTAAATACAATAATAATAATGATAAAATTAATAACATTAAATATTTTATTAAATTATCAAAACATTTTTTGTTCTGAATTTATCTTTTTTTCGTTGAAAATGCAACTACTAGGTAAAGAGTTTACTTTAATTATCGAATAAGATCACAAATATTTTTTAAGGGTAAGTAAAGTGATTCCGAGACCATATTTAAATTATTATTTTCTTTAAAAATAGAAGTGGACTTTTTAAGCACCTAATATAGAGGAATCGGCAGCGCAGTAGTAACCGGTAAATAAGAACGAGAAATGTGGCTCGTGGTTGCAATTGCGCTCGTGCTTGACGCGCGCCTATAAAATACACTGACACGCTCACAGTGATATGAAACCACACAAGCTAGGTACAGTCGTAGACATAATTGAAGTCCATAACTATTAACTATATCGTAATTCGTGACTTATGATGAATGAATGGATCACCGTCAACCTACGATCGCGATTACGTGGACGAAAAATAATTAAAGATCGAGTATCTCCTAATAGTTATCTCTTGCAAGATATTAATCATAAATTATAACAGCCGGCTCATTATTAGTGACACTCGTCAACTACTGAATTCATTGTATAAGTTTCATATAGATACAGTAGTATATTATGTAACAAGGGGGAGCAGAGGGACTTTATGGATGAATGTATGTTTTCAGTACGAGCCGACGACGTATGCGCGACCCAAATACGAGTGCGCGACCCAAAGATGATTGCGCAACTCAAAGACGAGTGCGGAGCCAAAGATGATTGCGCGACCCAAAGATGATTGCGCCACCCAAAGACGAGTGCGCGACTTGAAGATGATTGCGCGAGCCAAAGATGATTGCGCGACCCAAAGACGAGTGCGCGCCCCGAGAAGAGTGCGCGAGCCAAAGACAAGTGCGCAACCCAAAGATGATTGCGCGACCCAAAGATGATTGGGCGACCCAAAGATGATTGCGCGACCTAAAGACAAGTGCGCGAGCCAAAGACGAGTGCGCGATCCAAAGATAATTGCGCGACCAGCACTTTTATCTTGTAAAATTTTTAATATAAAATAAAACAACCAAATTTCAGAATAAAATTGAAAAAAAATTATTTATTTATATTTATTACAACCAAAAAAAGATTACTTTTCTACCATAAAAGATGAATTTTCAATCTAAAAGAACAAATTCACAACAAAACAGTTAAATTTTCAGTTAAATGGTACATTTTTCAAACAAAAGAGATTAAACTTCAGCCAAATAATTAAATTTTCAGAAAAATTTGAATTCTCAACAAAAAATGTAAGAGTTGAGTTTTGAACAAAAAAATTAAATTTTCAACAAAACAGTCGAATTTTGAACAAAAAAATTAAATTTTCAACAAAATTGTTGAATTTTCAACAAAATATATTAATTTTTCAAGCAAATGTTGAATTTTCAACTAAAAAAGATCAATTTTCAACAAAAAATGGAAAAGTTGAATTCTCAGTACATTTTCTAGCTAAAAGATAAATTTTCTGTAAAGCAGCTGAATTTTCAAACCGAGAGTATGAATTTTCAACAAAAAAGTTTATTGTCAACCAAATAGTTTTATCTTTAAGCAAAAAAGACAAAATTTCATTTCTACGTCCTCAACCAAAGATGATTAATTTTCAACTAAAAAGTTGCAGTTTTATCCAAAAAAGATGAAATTTTTACCAAAACAAATGAATTTTTAAAGTAAAATGGATGTCTTTTTAACAAAATTGTTGAATTTTCAACCAAATAATACAATTTTCTTGTTTCTTTCATCAAAAAAAGGAAATTGGACGAACAAGCGTTATAATTTTTGACACATTTCTATTTGCAAGTATTCGATATTTAAAATTTTTAAACATTAAACGTTTAAATTGAAAACTTTTTTGTTAGCAGCTTAAAAAACGATTTCACTATTAAACCTTTCAAAGTGAGAAAGATCTATAAAACATTTTTTAATAGTATACATTTTTAAAAAGAAACTTTCTCAGTGTAACGATTTCAAATACATTTTTTTTTAATCAGTTCAGAAAATGTGAAGAAAGTGGACAAATGTTTCAATTGGAAAGCACTTGAAAAATAAAAAATTCAACATTTTTAATTCCAAAACATTTAGAAATGAACAAATTAAAATAGTAAAAGTTCAAAGTTGATAAATTTTCTCTTTGAATCATATAAGTACAGACAGAATTGTACCATTTTTTCAACCGGAAAATAGAATTTGAGGCTGGAAGTGAATTAAAAAATTAATTTCAAATTAAAATCGTGGGAAATCGCAATAGTTACTTAATTTTTCGAGAAATTAAAAAAAAAGTATCGAAATTAACGGACAATGTTTTGAAAATATATTGTGTATAAATTTTACAAAAAGCCGGACTATTGTACTTTTTTAATGATCCGAACGGAAAATATTTTGCTAAAATACAGACAAAAAATTTCGGCTTCCAAATCCAAAAAATAATTAGTTTAATTTCAGAGCTAAAATTAACATATACCTACTTTTCACTAATTTAAATTGCAATATATAATATTTAGTATATAAAGAAAACTAATATTTAGGATTCGTTATAAGTCAAAAGTAAAATTCATATAATTGATATCAGACGAATAAAGTTGTCTTGCGCTTAAGGTATTTTTCTACTTAAGAGGTGACTATAACACTGAGTTTTCTCTTCAAAAAAATAAATGCTTATCCAAATTTTTAACTTACTAGGCTCATTTCTATTTGACCAAATAACTTTTTTTTTGTTTACTACCTACGTATTCTATAGAAAATTATATAGAAGTTTTCGAACGGTTCAAATAAATCAAATATATCATCTCAACACGAATTTATCTAGATACATTGTTCCAGATGGAAAGTGAAAATAAGTATTTTAAGTTTATTTAAACACTAAATTATTATCCTAAATTATTAGTCCCAAAATTAGCCAAAAAATATGGAAACAAATAAAGGATAAGGAAGATAGATTTCACACGAATTTGAAAGTTTTATCTGTATGCAAAAAGGTATTCAATATCAAATTAAAAAAAAAACTAAATTTATAATATTCAACCACAAAATTGAGCAATTTCACTTTTATAGCTGAATAAAAATATTTAAAAAACTATATTACAAAAAATATTAAATTAAGGTAATTGAATTTTCAGCCAGAAAAGTTGAATTTTCGAGAATAAAGTTCATTTTGAGTCAAGAGAAATGAATTTTCAATTCAAAAGGACGAATTTTCCACAAAACAGTTAAATTTTCGAGCAAAAAAGATGACTATCAAAATGGTTGAATTTTCAACAAAATAATTGAACCTTCAACAAAATAGTTAAACAACTTACTTTTCAACAAAAAAAAAAGAAGTATCAACCACTTGAATTCAACGAAGAAAGATGAATTTTCAAACAAAATAGTTGAATCCTCAACCAAATAAATGAATTTCCAACAAAGAAGATTAATTTTCTACTCAAGTAGACGAGTTTTCAACAAAGTTTCAACAAATTCAAGCTCAAAAGTCGAATGTTTTAGAAGACAGTTGACTTTTAAATCGGAAAAACGAATTTTTAACCAGTTGAATTGAACTAAAAATGGAGAATTTTCAACATACAAACTTAATTTTCTACTCAAATAGACGAATTTTATACAAAAAAACATTGGTTTTCTACCACATAGTTGAATTTTCAACTTATAAAGGGTACATTTTGAACCAAAAAATAAATAGTAAAACTTTCAGATAAAAAAATATTTGTAAGAAAAAAAAGGAAATTCACAACAAAATAGTTAAATTTTTAATTAAATAGTTTAATTTTCTACCAAAATAGTTGAATTTTCAACCAAAAATATGAAATTTTAATAAAAAAGTAAATTTTCAACCATATGGTTCAATTTTCTACCAACTATAGAATTTTCAAGCCAAAAAGATGAATTTTCTACAAAGCAGTTGAATTTCCTACTCAAAAATATGAATTTTATACAAAGCATTTGATTTTCAAACAAAAAATATGAATTTTCCACAAAACAGTTAATTTACGACCAAATAGTTAAATTTTCGACTAGAATTATGAATCTTTAACAAACAAAAAAATTAATTTTTCACAAAGTAATTCAACTTTAAACCAATCAGTTGATTTCAAAGAAAAAAAATTAATTATCAACAAAAAAAAATGCAATAAAGCAGTTAAATTTTCAACCAAAGAGATGCATTTTCGTCGGAAATGATCAATTTTCAATAAAAAGAAAAAAAATAATTTTCAAGGAAATTTGTTCAACATTCAACCAAATAGTTTGAGTTTTCAATGAAAAAAAATTAATTTTTATCAAGTAGTTTAAACCAATCTTTCAAATAAAATAGTTCAATATACTCAAGCAAAGAAGATTAATTTTTAACCGAAAAGTTGCATCTTCATTAAAAAAAATAAATAAATTTCTACCAGAGCGGATGAATTTATAAATCAAAAAGATAAATTAAAAAAAATAGTTGAATTTTATGTTAAAAAATATTTTAGTTGACTTTTCACGATCAAAAGATGAATTTTCAACTAAGAAATAAGTTTCTACGAAAATAATTCAATTTTCAATCCAGAAAGACGAATTTTTACCCAAAAAGGATGACTTTTTAACAAAATTGTTGAATTCTCTAACCAATAGTTGCATTTTTATACAAAAAGATGAAATTTCTCTTAAAACAGAAGAATTTTTATTTAAAAAGAAAACAAATTTTAAAAATATAGTTGAATTTTCATCCAGAACAGATTCCAGTTGACTTTTCAAGATGAAAATATGAATTTAAAAAAAAAAATAAGTTTCTACGATCAAAATTGAATTTTTCATCCAAAAAGACGAATTTTTTCAACCATAAGGGATACATTTTCAACGAAATAGTTGAATTCTCTACCAAATAGTTGAATTTTTATCCAAGAAAGATGAAATTTTTACTAAAACAGATGAATTTTTAATAAAAAAAGGAACAAATGTTTTTTTTTTAAGTTGAACTTTCATCCAGAAAAGCTTTCAGTTCATTTTTTAACACCAAAATATGAATTTTAAACAAAAAGTAAATTTTCTACGAAATAGTTAAATTTTTAACAAAACAGAATTTTCAAACAAAAGTATGACTTTTGAACAAGATTGTTAAAGTTTCAACCAAACAGTTGCATTTTTGTCCAAGAAAAATGAAAATTCTATTAAAACAGGTGAATTTTTAAATCAAAAAGAAAAATTTTCAAAAAAAGAGTTGAATTATTATCCAAAAGGATTTCAATAGACTTTTCTACAGAAAAATACAAATTTTAAACAAAAAGTACATTTTCTAGGAAATAGTTGAATTTTCAACAAAACAGTTGCTTTTTTGTCCAAGAAAGATGCAATATTTCTACTGAAAAATATGAACTTTTAAATTAAAAAGACAAATTTTCAGAAAAAATATTTTTCATCCAAAAAAGATTTCAGTTGACTTATCAGCAACAAAATATGAATTTTTAACAAAATAGTTGAATTTGCAAAAAAAATGATGTCTTTTTAAGAAAATTGTTAAATTTTCAACTAAATAATAAAATTTATAACTAAAAAGATAATCTTCAGGAGAAAGTTTTTGCGAATTTGCAAACATTA
>CAKNYM010052934.1:82981-103548 GCA_932195095.1 Andricus curvator | reverse complement strand
CCCTTGAGCTGTTACGTAATTTAAGTACGATCCCTTACACAAAAAATTGATTGCATTTTCTAATACCCGGGTTGACGGTATCAGTATATATATAAAAAAATGTTTCACATTCGTGCAAGTTTTTTTTTTTGAGAATAAATGTTGCAAAACCAGAACAACATAGGTGTTTACAAAACTTTCTACGAAGACTGTCTATAGTTGAGGTTGCACGTTTCTTGCACAGCATCTTGCACTTGCGTGATCAAACTCGCTCTGTGCTGTACTATCTATACTCTCTTTTATTTTCTATCTTTTTTTTTCTGCCATTACTTTCAACTCCATCTTACTCAAAGTCGAGTTCAGAGCACCGGAAGTTGTGCTACCGATTCTACGCAAGTCGAGCGCTAAAATACCACTTATACGACTAGGGAATTGCGGTAACTACGAGTTTTTCCCTGACGCGTTTCCTGCGATTTGCGATCGTGGGCCATTTCTTTCCTTAATGGGAAACTTGTGGTGAAGACGAAGCAAGCAAAGATTCGCAGAATTCCACGATGGATATGGATGCGATCTTGGTGAAACAAGATTGTGATCAGGTGTTGAACATTTTTGCTATTTTAGTTTTTACATTTGCAGGGTGGCGATTCGGCGGACGATTTCAAATTCCCGGCCATTTCCCGGTTTTCCCCGGTCAAGTTTTTCAATTTTCCCGGTCAACTCAAAGTAACATATTTATATTTGCCGCAAAACGCAAACATTTATTTTAATTCATGACGTTGGTTCTAAACATCTTTTAACACAACAGACCAAAACGTTGCAAAATAAATGAATTTTGAAAAAAATACTTAAATTTTCCACTAAAAAATATCAATTTTTTACAAAAAAATGGAATAGTTAAACTTTCAGTTGAATAAATTAATTTTCAACAAAAAAAAACGGATTTTCAATAAAATAGTTCAATTTTCAACCAAAGTGATGAATTTTCAAATCAAATTATGAATCTTTAGCTGGAATAGTTAAATTTTAAACCAAAAAGATCAATTTTCAACTAAAATGATGAATATTTAACTGGAACACTCGAATTTTCAACCAAAAAGACGAATTTTTAAAGAAGATTACATTTTAAATAAAAAGAATAATTTTCTACCCAAAAATACAATTTTTCAACCAAATACATTAACTTTTAAAGAAAGGTTTGAAGTTTTAATAAAAGAAGACAAATTTTCAACCAAATAGTTCAATTTTGAACTGAAAAAATAATAATTTTCAATCAAAAATGGAATAGTAACATTTTTAGTTTAAAAAATTATTTGTAAACCAAACATAAGAGTTTTCAACTAAAACAATGATTCTTTAACTGAAATAGTTCAATTTTCAAACCAAAAAATTAATTTTTACTAAAAAAAGATAAATTGTCAACCAAAACTTTAATAATTAAATTTCAAGTTAAAAAAATTAATGTTTAACCAAACAGATGAATTTTCAACAAGAGCTATGGAATTTTCAATTGGAATAAGTTAAATTTTCAGTTAAACAAATTAGTTTCAACAAAAAAAAACTAACTTTTAACAACAACAAAAACTAACTTTCAAAATAATAGTTACATTTTCAAACAAAGTGATGAATTTTCAAATAAAATTGTAAATATTTAACTGAAATAGTTGAATTTCAAACCAGAAAGATGAATTTTTAACTGAAATGATGAATCATTAACTAGAATAATTGAATTTTTGACCAAAAAGATTAATTTTCAACCAAGAAGATTAATTTCTACCAAAAAAGACGAATTTTCAACTAACAAAGATAATTTTTCAACCAAAAATCGAATAATCAAATTTTTAGTCAAAAATGAATGTTCAACCAAAGACATGAATGTTGAACTAAAATTATGATATATTCAACTGGATTAATAGTTACATTTTCAGTTGAAAAAAAATAATTTTCAACCAAAAAACATCCAAAGAAAAAACAAATTTTCAATCAAACAGCTCATTTTTCAACCAAAGAAATGAATTTTTAATTAAAACGATGGATTTTCAACCAAAAAAAAAATTAATTTTTAACAAAAGAGCTTAACTTTCAACCAAATAATTTTATTTCAAACCTAAAAGATGAATTTTCAACTAAAATAATAAATATTTGACTGGAATACTTGAATTTTTAACCGAAAAGAAGACTTTTTAAACAAGAAGATTAACTTTCAAAGAAAAATAAAATAATTTTTTACCAACAAAAAAAATCGATTTTTTAACAAAATACATGAATTTTCAACGGAATAGTTAAATTTTCAATTAAAAAGACAAATTTTTATCCAAATTGTGGAATTCCGAACTTGAAAATTTTAATTTTCAACTCAGAATGGAACAGTTCAATTTTCGTTTAAAGAAATTAATTTTCAACCAAACTGGTGAATTTTCAAATAAAATGATGAATCTTTAACTGGAACAGTTTAATTTTATGCCAAAAAGATGAATTGTCAACCATAAAGTTTAATTGTCTACAAAAATAGATGAACTTTCCACAAAGTACATACATTTTCGAACAAATAGTTTAATTATTAAATGAAAAATATCAATTTTCAACCAAATAGTTGAATTTTCATCAAAAAAAGATAAATTAATTTTTAACAACGGTTAACTTTTAATCCAGTAGTTGAATTTCTAACTGAAAAACGATGAATTCGCAACGAACAATGTAAAAAAATTTCTATTATAATACAGAAATATTTCTTCTTTGAAATTCTACTTCTACTCTGAAAACTGCTTGAAGTACTTTTATTACCTAAAATTTAGAAGAGGGAACTTTCAAATTGTGACGAATTCTGACTTGAAAGAGGGATTTTTAAAAATTCCTTTTTTCTCAATCCGAATTATAATTCCTTTAAAAAATTCCCATTCCATGTAAAACATTCCCTGTTCCAAGTGAAATTATATTTCTTGAATTTTGCTATGATCAGAAGTAAATTCCCGGTTTTTTCCCGGTCAATAAAATTCCAGGTCATTTCCCGATCTTTCCCGGTTTCCCGGTCAAGTCGCCACCCTGATTTGTGAAATGCTAATATTTTACTAATATCGACGATACAATGGCATCTAGAGTAATAAAAACAATGTTTCCTTCAGTTTCCAAAACTGAAAAATTTTTCAACTGCAGGGCTCGGAGCAGTGGCGTTGCCAGGATTTGCCCTGATGAAAAAATGTTTACCAAAAAGTACAGAAAACTAAAACTATTTTCACAGGAATCTACAAATGAATACAATAAATTACAAGCAAAATTACAGGGAAGTACAACTTTTTTCTATTATTGAGACGAATTTTGTACCTGTTTTTGTATAGTTTGTATTTTATTGTAGTTTTAATTGTCTACAAAAATCTACAGGAATTTACAGCTTTTGCAGTCAAAAAGTTGTTCTTTTTCGACCTAGAATGACAAATATTTAAAATATTGCAATGAGATAACTTTAAATTAGGATGTGTACATGATCGCTATTACAAAAAAGCTTCTATGTTCAAATTTTAAAGGAATGGTAGAATATTCAAAGACAAGAATGAATAATCGTTATTGAAAAAAAAAACGTATGTTTGAAGCTTTTTTCAAATATGTATATAGCAATCGATTGGACACCATACAGGGTGTTTTTTTAACTTGAGATATCCAAATATCTCAAAAAACACGCATCCTATGAAAAAAATATCCGTAATAAAAAGTTTTTTTTTCGAAGGCGAAAAGCGACTTTGAAAAAATTTACCCCCACCCCAGTAGGCAGGAGTGGGGGTAACTTTGTAATTTCAAATGGGAACCCCAATTTTTTTATCACATATTCAGATTCTCCTTTATGAAATACGTAAGTTTTATTCGAAAAATTTTTTTCGATTCGCGATTTTTTTTTCGATTTTTCGGTAAATTTTTTCAAAGTCGCTTTTCCCCCTCGAAAATAAAAAGTTTTTATTACGGATAGTTTTTTCATAGGATTCGTATTTTTTGAGATATTTCGATGTCTCAAGTTTAAAAAAAACACCCTGTATTCATTTAAAATTATTTCATTGCAATATTTTTAATGTTTCTTTTCCTAGGTCGAAAAAGAACCACTTTTTGACTGCAAATCAAAATTGAACAACTGAGAAAGAATTGATCATTTGAAGTTATAAAAACTGAACAGCGAATTAAAACACTCAAAGTGAAATACTTTTGAATTTTAAACTTTTCAAATTAGAACTTTAAAAAATGTTAATTTAAACGCTCAGTAATTTTCGCGTATAAAATAAAGCTTTAAAAACTTTTCAATTGAAAATTTATTAATTAAAAGAGCCGTTAAAATGCAAAATTTCAATTTTTTAACTTTTATACATTGTACAATTAAAATATTAAAAAAAAATCCGTGCTATCATTTTCAATGCTATGAATTGAAGAATGAATAAGAAAATGTATACATTTTTCAAATTATGTCATTTTAAGCAATTTTAAGCTAGAAACATTAATTTATACACTAAAATTTGTTTTGAAATCTTTTTAAATATTTGCTTAAAAATTTGTTTAAAAAAACAATTAAAAAACAGAAATCTAATAATCATTTTATTATCTTGGATCTCGAACTTTCCCAAAAATTTTTGAAAAATCTTGCAAAAGTAAAAGAATTACCTTAAAATCATCCAGATTCTTTTTTGAAAATTTTGGAAATCTTATTAAATATTCTTTTATAATTAATTTTTCCAAACAAAAATTATTGTTAGTTTTTCTAGGAATTTTGATACAGATTTTTTATTAATTTAAAACATTTCAAAATGCTTAAAAAGCTTACAAATTTTTTGTTCGAAATCTTCAAAAAACTACATTGTGTTTTAAATGTTTTGAAATCTTTTCACGTTTCAAATTATTTTTGAATCTTTTCAAAACTTCTAAATATATTTTAAACTTACTCGATTATTTTCCAAATCAATAATTGTTCAATTGTTATTTATTATTCAAAAATTTTTTTAAATCTTTTTAAATATTCTCTTAAAATTAATTTTTCGAAATAAAAAATCATATTAAATTTTTCCAGCAAAGTTAAGAAATTTTTTTTTTAAACCTTTAAAGATCAATAAAAAGCTTCAAAATTTTATTTTGAAATCTTCAAAAATCTAAATTTATTTTTTAATTTTTCGAAATCTTTTTTAATTTTAAATTAAGTTTGGATATTCTTAAAACCGAGCTCAAAATTGGTATGTATGTATGTATACCATTAAGCCATTTCCCTTTCAGGGTAGGCGTGACACTACCCGATTTGGGTAGTGTTTCTAGGTGGATAGTTTCTTGTAGTAAATAACTACAAATGTGGGCTCACCACACCCATAATAATATTATTATTATTATTATTATACCATTAAGCGGTAAATATCTCTTAAACTAATTCAAATTTTTTCCAAATTGATAATTGTTCAATTGTTATTTATGCATCAAAATTCAATAATTTCACTTACATATTAAAAGTTTATTAAAGAGAAAAATTAAAATTGTAACGCACAAAGTTTTAATTAAATAAACACTCTGAAATATTAACGATTCAAGGCTTTCTATTTCAAATAATTCAGTTTAAAGCTGTTTAGTTTTTAATATTTGATTTATAATGGCTCATTTTAAATTAAAAGTAAAATATTGCTAAAAATTCAAAAAAAATGTCATACTTAATTGAAAAATTTCAAATTAAATGGGTTAAAATTGAAATATTTCAGATTGAAACAATATTTGAATAGGATTTGGAATTGAATGAGAGCGTTTAATTTTTCAAATTATTTTTAAATTGAGAATAGTTAATAAAGTTTCAATCGGACGTTTACATTTATTTAACTACTGAGGCTTTTAAATTGAAAAATTGAATCGTCCTGTAAAGTCAATTATTGTTCAATTTTTAATAATCGAACTACAGTTCAGTGTGATTGATTATAATAGCAAAAGTTCTTGGTAAAAATATACAACATAATTGTAAGCACAGTTCCCCAATATTTCAACTTTTGTGAAATCTTGTAGATTTTTACAAAGAAGTTAAAAAAATATTAATAAAAAGTTATACAAATTTTTAAATTGTAGAAACTTGTACTTTATTGTTAATTTTTTTACTTTTCTACAAGAAAATACAAGAAAAAATTAGCTATGTGTATTCAACTGTATTTTTTTGTTAAATTTTGTACATTTTTTACAACAAAGTACATGTTTTAACAAAAAATTGCAGTTGTAGAAATGTTCTACTTTCTTGTAAAAATTTTTTCCACCAGGGTGATAAAGGGAGGGTTCGAGAGGCTGAACAGAAAGCACGTTTACTACTTACAGGGAAAAGTTAGGATAATGTAAGACGTAACATTTATAAATGTCATATTTATGATCCTTGCAGAGAAAATTGTTTTCAAATCATGAAAATTGTACATTATCCCGCACATCCATTGAACTTTCCTGAATTATTTTCAATTATCCATTAATTAAGACCACATTAGAGCCATCCGGTTCTATATAAAAACACCCTTTGATTTCTGACTGATTAAAGAATAATCTAGAGTTTGAAACAAAAAACAGATTATTATATTATCCTTATTATAAAATTTATTGTTAAAATTTCAATTTTATTAAAATAACTTAATTTTATATATTTAATTATCTCTTTCTCTTAATAACAAATTGTAAGATAAGCGATTGTTCTCTTTTTTACATATTAAACCTTATTTTAAATCTTGCTCAACTAAGAAAACGTAGTTTACAACCAAAAATGGAATAGGTAATTAAATTTTCAATTAAAAAAAACTAATTTTCAACAGAAGAAAAATTAATAACCAGTTAAATTCAAAGAAAAAAGGCGAATTTAAAAAAAAAATAACAATATTAATTAATATATAATAATTTCAAGTATAAAATATATTTCAGTATAAAAAAAAAACTCATTTTTAACACACAAAAAAGGATGAATTTTTAACAAAATAGATGAATTTTTAACTTATAAAGAAATATTTTTAACCAAAAATGGAGTAGGACATTTCCAAATTAAAAAACTAATTTTTAACAAAAACAAAAAACGAATTTCCAACAAAATAGTATAATTTTCTATAAAATTAGACAAATTTTCCACAAAAATATGAATTTTCAATAAAAAAGTTAATTTTCAACCAAACATTTTAATTTTCTACCAAATGGTTGACTTTTTAGGCCCAAATAGTTAAAAAATAGTTAAGGACTAATAGTTGAAGTTTCAACTAAAATGGTGGATCTACAACAAATCAAAAATGTATTTTTTTACAAAGTAGGTCAACTTTAAACCCAGTAGTTGATTTTTGAAACAAAAAATGAATTCTCAACGAATCATGTAATAGTGAAAATTTCAACACAAAAGTATATTAATTTTACATAAAAAGCAGTTGAATTCAACCAGAAAAGACAAATTTTTAGCAAAATATTTGAATCTTCAACCAAAATAGATTAATTTTCAACCAAGCAGTTGCATTTGCAACCAAAAAAGATCAATTTTTAAACAAAAACATTAATTTTCTACCAAAAAAGACGAATTTTCAACAAAATACATGAATTTTCAAACAGAAAAGATCAATCTTCAATTAAAATATCAATTTTCAACAAAAAATGGAATATTTACATTCTCGGGAAAAAATTAATTGTTATCCAAAAAAAAAGAAAATTTTAGTAAAATATTAAAGCTTTCAACTAAATAATAGATTAACTTTCAACTAAAATAATGAATCTTAAAAAAATGAATTTTCAAGAAAAGAGTGATTAATTTTCTACAAAAAAAAGATGAATTCTCAGCAAAATACATGAATTTTCAACAAAATACTTGAATTTTCAACTAAAAAAGATCAATTTTCAACAAAAAAGGTTAATTTTCTATCCAAATACACGAATTTTCAACAAAATATTTTAAATTTTTAAGCTAAAAAGTCGAATTCAGTATAAAATTTAATATAATAATATGAATTAATATATAATGATTTTAAGTATAAAATAAAATTCAATATAAAAAAAACTAATTTTTAACAAAAAAAAAGAACGAATTTTTAACAAAATAGTTGAATCTTCAACTTATAAAGAAAACATTTTTCATCAAAAATGGAATAGGACATTTTCAAATGAAAAAACTAATTTTTAACAAACAAATTTGCAGCAAAATTGTTTAATTTTCTATAAAAGTAGATAAATTTTGCACAGAAATATGTATTTTCAATAAAAAAGTTAATTTTCAACCAAATATTTTAATTTTCTACCAAATTGTTGAGTTTTTAGGCCCAAATAGTTAAAAAATAGTTAAGACCAAATTTTAAATCAAAAACAGTTGAATTCAACCAAAAAAGATAACTTTTAAACCAAATATTTGAATCTTCAACCAAAACAGATTAATTTTCAACCAAGCAGTTGCATTTTCAACCAAAAAGGATACATTTTCAACCAAAAAGATTAATTTTCGACCAAAAAAGACGAATTTTCAACAAAATACATGAATTTTCAAACAGAAAAGATCAATTTTCAATTAAAATATCAATTTTTAATTTAAAATATCAAATTTCAACAAAAAATGGAATATTTACATTCTCGGGGAAAAAATTAATTCTTAACCAAAAAAAAAAGGAAAATTTAAGTAAAATATTTAAATTTTCAATTAAAAAAGACGAATTTTCAACCGAATAGTTGAATTTTCATATAAAAAAGATGAATTTTCAACATACCAAATAATATTAAAAAAATCTGTTGAGATCCTCTAAAATTTCTGGAAAACACGTAAATCTTTTTAAATCCCTTAAAATCTTTGAAATCCCTTAAAATCCGTAGAAATCCCTTGAAATCTTATAATTTCTTTTAAAATCCTATAAATTTCTTTGAAATTTATAAAAATCTCTGAACTCCTCAGAAATCCACTGAAATCCCTTAAATCTTGTAAAATTTCGTAAAATTCCATAAAATCTGATAAAGCATCTTGAAATCCCTTCAAATATTCGATATTTTCTAAAATTCCTTGAAATCTATTAAAACCCCTTAAATTTTATTAAAATGCATTGCAATTTATAAAATCTCTTAAATCTTGAAAAATTTCTATTAATCCCAGAAAAAGCGAGTGAAAGCCCATAAAACATCTTAAAATCTGCAATATCTTTCAAAATTCCTTAAGAAATTATAAAAATTTGGAAATCTGCTTAAATCCTATCGGAAATTCCGTAAAATCCCATAACATATGATGAAGCCTTTTGAAATCCCTTGAAATATTTGACATTTTCTGGAATTCCTTGACACTTTTTGGAATACCTGAAAAACTTTGGATTCCCTTGAAATCTACTGAAATCTATTATTGAATTCTGTTGAAATTCTCTGAAATCCCTGGAAAAATCTCCAATTGTTTAAAATCTCTTTAAATCTATAGAAATTCCTTATAATAATCTTATGGATTTTTTTTATTTCTTTTGAAATCCCATAAGTGCCGAAAATATTGTAAAATTCCTTTATAATCCTTTACAAATCCCGCACAAAATCGTGAAATCTATAATATCTTTTAAAATTTATTTTAAAATGTTTGAATCTCTGAAATGCTCTGAAACCCCATAAAACCTCATAAAATCCGTAGAACTTTCTTCAAATTTCCTTTTTAAAATCTTTGATACCCTTTTCAAATCCTTGGAAGTTATTTTAGCCAATCAGCAAATAAGTTTGAAAATACGTTTTAAGGCATGGTAAAAAAATTGCAATAGCGGACAATTTAACAAAATTGTAGCATTAGTGTCATTTTTTTAAAAATAATAGCGAAATAATTGCATCGTAAAAAAGTATAAAGTGTCAATAGTGGCGTTAGTCCGAGGCTTGGAACTGTGTAAGAATTGTCAAGAATGTCGAATTTTAATAAAATTGCGGATATCGCCCACAATTGACAAATTCTCTGAATTTTCAATCAGTTGAAATTGAAGAATATGGTTTGTCCTAAATTAAACACAAATGGGCAGGCTGTAAGTTTATGCATAAACAAGAATCATGAAATTAAAATTTTGTAAATACCTTTTTAATTTAATGTTCTGATGAGATCTTGACACCCAAAAAAATGTTGTGAATAATGCAAGTATCAAAAAAGATAAATTGGTAAAGGTTAATTTAATTCAATTTCTCAAATATAAGTCTAAAAAGAACAAGGAAGATGCGGGAAGAAGCCTTTTAAACAGGATAGCTATTATAATTCCTGCGCGATAAAGATCGGGAATCTGATGAAAATTGTAAGTCGTCGTAATTTACACCTTAACAGCAGTGATTCTACGAGATAGTCAACTAAGTGTGTTCGAGTTCATTTAAAGCCTATACGATTACTCATGTGGTATGTTGTAAGAATCTAAGGAAAGAAAAGAGAGGAAATGGCTTTTTTCACTTTTATTAAGCTATGCAAAAAAATTATAATCGCTTACACGAAAGAGGCTGAGAACATCATAAATTCCAAAAGCTGGCTGGGTTTGCAACGGATATGGTTACCTTTTTTTCTGATATAATGTGTCTTTAAAAAAGAAGTTGTACTTCAAAAGTTACATTCTTAGAGAATTTGTTTTATTTCCAAAGTATAATATGATTGCATTCTAAATTTCAGGACTTTGAGAAATAAAAAAAGTGTGAATAGTAGCATACAATTTGAAAAATAGTAGAAAAATAGTGAGATCCTCTTAAAATACTTTGAAATCCGTAGAAATCCTCTGAAATCTTATCAGTTCTTTTGAAACCCTGTGAATCCCTTAAATATGGTGGATTCCCTTGAAATGCCTTAAAATCTCTGAAATCTCTGAAATCCCTGAAATCCTTAGAAATCACTAGAAGTTCCTTAAAATTGAGCGCATTGATGGAACTAGACATGCCTTTTATGAATAATATACCAGCTTAATATTGATATCATAATATTGTCAATAATTAATAAAAATTAAAAATTGTTTAAATTATTAAGAAAATTAAAACATCATACAGAATTCATCAAAATACATATATTTTAAACAAATTCTTAGAAATTGTAAATTTGAAAGTGGTACAAATCAAATAACTAACTTGAAAGAGAGGAAATAATTCTCAAAAAACCTCAAATAAAAACTGACATTTTTGTATTTTGGTTATGCTGTGTGTTTCTTTAACAATATTGAAATTCAATAACTAATGTTGTAATTTTAAAAAATCAATTAAAAGAAGCACCTTTTAATCATTTTACGCCGTTTATGGAAAAGGGGCCCATAAACCAAAAACCATATTTTTAAGTTTAAAAAAAATACAAGTATCTTCATCAAATATAATCTGATTTTTTTATAAAACGTAGAGGATATGTTACCATAAATTTATAAATAAGAAATATGTGCATTGCATTAATATTAATTATGTTATACTACAAAAAAAAACTTTGAAGTCGATTTTCTCAAAACAGCAGTTTAGCATATGGGCCCCATTTCCATCAATGGCCTGAATTTCATAAATAAAGGTGATTTTTCAAGAAAATATATGAATTCTCAACCAAATAATTGAATTTTCAACCAAATAGTTGAATTTTGAACTAGAAAAGATAAATTTTCAACCCAAATAGGAATAGTTAAATTTTTAGTTAAAAAATTAATTTTCACCAAAAAAACAAAGAGGTTTTCAACAGGGATGATGAATTTTCAACTAAAATGATGAATCATTAATTGGAATAGATGAATTTTAAACCAAAAAGATAAACTTTAAAAAAAAGAAATTAACTTTCAACTAAGTAGATTTATTTTAAACTAAAAACATGAATTTTCAACTAAAATGATGAATCTTGAACTGGAATACTTTAATTTTCAACCAAGAAGATTAATTTCTACCGAAAAAGACGAATTTTCAACAAAATACATGAATTTTCAACCAAAAAAGATAAATTGCCAACCAAAAATGCTTTGTTCCCATTTTAAATTGAAAAAAATAAATGTTAAACCAAAGCAATGAATCTTCAAAATAAAATAATGGAATAATATTACATTTCCAGTTTGATAAAAAAAAAAATTTCAACCAAAAAAAAATTAGTTTACAAAAAAATATTTATATTTTCAAATAAAGTGATGAATTTTCAACTAAAATGATGAATCTTCAACTGCAGTAATTGAATTTGAAACCAAAAATATGGATTTTCAACTAAAATGATGACTATTTAACTAGAATAATTGAATTTTCAAATAAAAAGATTAATTTTCAACCAAGAAGATTAATTTCCCCCAAAAAAGATCAATTTTCAACAAAATAGTTAAAGTTTCAACTAAAATATGTAGTTAAATTTTCAGTAAAAAACTAATTTTGGGTCAAAGAAAAAACAAATTTTCAATAAAATAGCTCATTTTTCAGCAAAAGAGATGAATTTTCAACCAAAAAATTAATTTTGAACAAAAAGACTTTTCAACACAAGTTGAACTTTCAACTAAGAAAGTTTTTTCAGCCAAGAGAGAGAAAAAATTTCCAACAAACTGTTGAATTTTTAGGCAAAAAGATGAATTTTCAAACAAAAACGATCAATTTTTGACTAAAAATAGAATAGTTAAATTTTCAGTTGAAAAAATTAATTTAAAACGGGAAAAAAAAGAAGTTTCAAAAAAATAGTTGAATACTGTCACATAAAGCTACTTTTAAAAATGAAGAATCATTGTTATTCAAGTGTATATTGCAATTAAAAAAAACTTTGAAATGAGCTTACAAAAATTCAAGGGAATTCAAAAGAATTTTATGAAATGCCTAAGAATTTAAGGTGAGGTTAAAAGACTTCCGGATCAATTAAATAAAAACTTTCAAAAATTAAAACAAAATCCATTGAATTAAGTATAATTGAGTAAATTTAGAATAATTCAAGTGAAGTAAAAAAATTTATGGGAATCCCAAAGAATTTAAAAGAACTAATGATTACAAAACAATTCAAAAAAATTCAAATTAATTGGAAAAAGTTTTAAAAATCGAAAAAATCCATTTATTTCTGTAACATTTCAGTGAATTTAGAGGAATTTAAGGGAAACAAGAAGAATTCGATGAAATGCATAAAAATTTAAGGTGAATTAAAAAAAAATCAAATGAATTGGCAAAAATTTAAAAATATGAAAAAAAATTGAAAATATGTAAATAAATATTGACCTGAGTAAAATTGAGTGCATCTAGAAGAATTAAAAAGGATTTAAAAGAATTCAGGATAAATTAATAAGAATTCAGGGCGAATTCCAAATGAATTGCAAAAAATATTGGAAAATCTCTTAAAATCTTTGAAACCCTACGAAATCCCTCACTTCTTGTGAATAAATTCTTTGAAATCCATTAAAATATTAAAATCCCTTAAAATCCCTTAAAATGATTAAAACCCTTGGAAATCCCTTGAAATTGTTTAAATCTCTTAACAATGCCTAGGAATCTTTTAAAATACCTTAAAATATTTAAAAGTCTTTGAAATCCCTTCAAACTATTGAAATAAATAAAAAAATGCTGGGAATCGTTAAATCTTCCTAAAATATTTCCAATCCTTTGAATCTTTTGAAATTCCTTGAAAGTTTTTAAAGCTCTAGAAAATGCATGGGAATCTTTTAAAATACCCTAAAATATTTCAAATCCTTTGAAATCCTATTCAATTACTGAAATCAATTAAAAATTTCTTTATAATCTTTTAAAATAACCTAGAATATTTTTAATCCCTTAAAATCTTTTGAAATAACTTGAAATTTTTTAAAGCTCTAGAAAATGCCAAAGAATTTGAAAAACACCTTAAAATATTTCAAATCCTTTGGTCATGTTATCAATTAATCTGCAGAATCAATTATATAAAAACTTTAAAAAAATCAAAAAGATCAATTGAATTAAGTAAATTTAGAAGAATTCGAATGAATTAAAAAATTCAAAAGAATTTCAAAGAATTCAGGATAAATTAATAAGAATTCAGGGCTACATCCAAAAAATAATTTTAAATCTCTTCAAATCTTTAAAACCCTACGAAATAACTCACTTTGCTTGAATAAATTCTTTAAAATCCACTAAAATGTTATTGAATCTCTTACAATTGTTAAAATCAATTAAAAATTCCTTGGAATCTTTTAAGATTTCCTAAAATATTTTAAATATTTTGAAATCCTATAAATTACCTCACTTCTTGTGAACAAATTTTTTATCCACTTAAATATTATAAAATCCCTGTGAAATTTTGTGATGATATTTCCTGAAATCCTGGAAAATGTATTAAAAATAAATCCTGTAAAATCGTTTCATATCTTCCGAAATTCTAGAAAATTCTTTATCCCTAAATATTTCAAACTCTTCGAAATTCCTTCAAATTGATTAAATTAATTAATAATTCCTTGGAATCTTTTAAAATTCCCTAAAATATTTCAAATTCTTTGAAATTCCACTTAAGTACTAAAAATAATTATAAATTACTTTAAATCTTTTAAAATAACATAAAATAACCTCAAATATTTTAAATTCTTTAAGATATATCTTTTGAAATCCCTTGAAATTCGTTAAAGCTCTTGAAAATGCCAATTAATAAAAAATTTCTCGGAATCTTTTGAAATTCCCTGCAATACTTCAAATTAAAAGCTCTTGAAAATGCGTAAGAAGTTTTAAAAATACCCTAAAATCTTAAAAATCGTTTTAAATTATTGAAATCTATTACAAGTTTCTCGGAATCCTTAAAAATAATCTGTAATATATCAAAAGAATTCAAGACAATTCAGAAATAGGTATTGATCTGAATTAAATAGTGATTAACCCATGAGTTAATTTATTGATAGAAAAGTGACTAATGGGATCTTTTCATTTAAGAAAGCGAATAAAAAATGATTTGAGGAAAAAGTGACTAATAGTGACTGTGTGTGGCAGCCCTGCTTATTTTTTACAGTTACTTCTTACAGGAATTCCCTGATTTTTGCTATTTTTTTCAAAAATTTCTTGGAAGCTTGGATACTACTATAAATTTTTTTGAAGTTCCATTAAGGGGCTGCAAATAGGGTACCATAGGGACCAAATCTTGAAAAAGGGTACTTTAGGGACCTTAACTGAATATAGGGTACAATAGGAGATATAGGGACTGGTCTGTGAGGCCTGTAATTATATTGCTGCGATTATTATTATTATTATTATACCATTAAGCCATTTCCCTTTCGGGGTAGGCGTGGCTTGCTCGGTTGGAGAATAGTAGTGTGCATATGGGTATAAAGGTATAAGGTAGGTAGGAATATAGGTATGAGGTGGATAGGTATATAAGTGTTAGGTATATATATTTTAGATTGATCTGGAATTCTCGTGTTATTTATTTAAATGACACGTTTACTCCGCAACACTGCTCCGACCCAGGTTGCTGATCAATCTCTCTAGCGATCACCCCAAGTGAAGAGCCTCACAAAATTGTTATGTATGGTTCTCCACTTGGGCCCATTAGTATCCAAGATCTTTGTTTCAGGCGTCATTCATTCTACTGTCACTCTGTTTACAAACTATTTGTCGCCACACTTTTCTGTCCTGGCATACTACTCTAGCTTCCTTCACGTCCATGCATTTTTTCATGCAAGCTCTTGTGTTTCTATGGCTTCTTATGTCTCTACGGATTAATGTCTCATTTACAGATTCTAACCATTCTTTCGGCGGTCTACCTCTGGGCATTCTGCCATTTACTTTACCTTTATACACTTGTTTGGTCAGTCGTTCATCTTTCATTCTTTCAAGATGTCCGAACCATCTTAACTGATTTCTTTCCCATGTGTCAACTATTGTCTCTTTTGCACCACATTCTTTGAGGATTGTCTCGTTTCGGACTTTGTCCATTAGTGTTTTCCCGCATATTATGCGCAGAGGTTTCATGCCGATCGCGTTAATTTTACTCCTGTCCTTTTCTTGACAGGTCCATGTCTCGCTACCGTATAGTACAGTCGGTACGAATATAGAATTGTGTATGGCCATTTTAGCTTTTTTTGATATGTTTTTATTTGTTAGGATGGACCCTGCTCTACCGATAACCTGTTTACCCTTATTTATGCGCCTATCTAACTCCCCATCTATTTTTCCATCGCTAGTGAATAGACTACCTAGATATACGTACTTGTCAACTTGTTCTAATCTCTCATCATTTAGGACAATGTTGCACATTGTTTTCTCACTCTTTCCCTCAAACACCATGATTTTTGTTTTATTTACGTTAATTTTGAGTCCCATGTCCTTCATGCTTGTATGAAGTTTATTCAACATTCTTTGCAAGTCCTCGACTGATTCTGCCATAACAATCTTGTCATCTGCGAAAGCTAACCCACGTACCTTAACTGTTTGGAGATCTACACCTTCTTCATCGAAGAGTGCAGTTCTTAGACACTTATCCATGAATATGATAAATAGCCACGAGGACATAACGCATCCTTGTTTCACGCCTTGCATAATATCGAACCAGTCACTCAGTTTCCCGTTTACCCTTACGCTCGCTTTACTACCTGTATATATTGTTTTTATTGCTTGCAGGAGCCATCCATTTACTCCGTATTCTTTAAGAACTTCCCAAAGTTTACTTCTATTTACCGTGTCAAATGCTTTTTCTAGGTCAATAAATGCACAGAAAACTTTCTTTCCTACTCTCAAGCTTTTTTCTGTGATCTGTCTTAGGCTAAATATCTGATCTGTACATGATCTTCCTGGCATAAATCCACTTTGGACTTCCCATATTTTTTCTTCTGTGATTTCCATTACCCTACGAATAAGTATTTTTGAGTATATTTGACTTACGGTACTTAGTAGGCTGATACCTCTGTAATTACTGCAGTTGTTTTTATCTCCCTTTCTTTTGTATATTGGTACGATAATCGCTTTTTTCCAATCGTCTGGGACTTTCCCCGTCTCGATACATAAATTTATTAATTCGCACAACCTGTGAGGTATGTACTCGCCACCGTATTTGAGCATTTCAGCACTAATACTGTCTATGCCAGCAGCCTTACCGTTTTTCAAGTTCTTAATTATGTCTCGGACCTCAGTGACACAGACTTTTTCAATTGGGTTTTCTAATGCATTATGTTCTATGTCGTAGTTTTGTTGTCCTATATCTTCACCTCCTAATAGTTCTTTAAAAGAGTCTTTTAAAGCGTCTACTATCCCGTCTATATCATATAGCATTTCACCTTTGCTGTTTCTCATGCTAGCAAACTCTGTACTTTTACTTTCCTTCAACTGTTTATATAGTAGTTTCATTATTCCTCCAAAGCCGTTTTGTATTTTGTTCTCTTCTTCTGTTCTGATTTTTTCTTTACTCTCCTTGACTAGTCGTTTCATTTTCCTCTTTTTGTCTTTGTAATCATTTTTGAGTCTATTTCTCTCCTCATCGCTAAGACCTGTCATGTTTAATGTTCTCTTGTGCGCTTTTTTCTTTTCTCGCTGGGCTGCTTGAATTTCATCATTCCACCATGCATCACCAGACTTTCTTCCTACCACTGCCGTACCACACACTTCAATTGCAGTTTTAACAATGATATCCCGTAATAAAGCCCACGCGCCCTCTATATCTTTATTGCTCGTAAGCGCTTCCCAAGTTGTCCTATCTATGCGTTCGCTTAACTTATTTTGAAACTCTATTCGCACTTCCGGTTTCTGTAAATTTTCAATCTTTATTCGAGTTTGTTTCGTTTTTCCTGTTCTCTTTCTTTTCCATCCCCGGCCTAAGTTTATTTTAGAGATTAAAAGATAATGATCAGTATTGCATTCGGAACCCCTCATGACTCTTGTATCTTTGACTAGTTCTCTTAGTCTTTCATCCGCAATAACGAAATCAATTACACTGCGGTTATTTCCTTTACACCAAGTGTACGTGTGGATCATTTTATGTCGAAACCAAGTATTGGTAATAAATAGGCCCTTTTCTAGGCATAAGCTAACTAATTTTTCCCCGTTATAATTTTTTCTTGGATCCCCAAATTTACCTAGTACCCTTTCTGTATCTGTATCCTGACGTTGAACGCCGACCCATCCGTTCATATCTCCTAGCAGAATTATTCTTTCACCTGGATCGCAAGTACTTATTGTGTCATTTAAACCTTCATTCTAGCCCACAACAATCTGGGAGATACAAAATCATGATCTTTGAGATGCTGTCTTGCTTTTTTATTCATAATTAAACCGATCCCTTGACTACGATTTGATTCACTACCTACTCCTGACCATATTTCAAAACCGCCTTTCAACACCCCATTTTCTATGTTTCTACTTTCGCAACCCTTTTTCTTCGTCTCAGGTACACATAAAATATCTAGTTTCCTTGCATGCATAGTTTCTCGTAGTTCTCTTATTTTAAGGTCATTCACTCCTCTAGCATTCCATACACCCAGTCTCCATTCATCGCCTGAAATTCGACCTTTACGTTTACCGTGTGTATGCATTTTGTCGATCCAAGTTTCAGTCCATTCCGAGGCTACTTTATTGTTTGTATTATTCATGTTTAGATTGTACACCCAACTAACACCTTTATGCGCGAAATTTGTTTTGCGAGCCGAAATCATGTCCAAGTTAAGTGATTATTCGTCGTACGGTGGATAGTCTATCTGTAACGTCAGTCCCACCAATACTTCTGTTACTGCGTGGGGGGGGGTGGATGTGAGGACAGAGAAAGGAAACCGAGAGTCTCAATTGGTTGGTGATTTATGCTGAGAAGGTTACCAGCCTTCAGCAGCGTTGTATTTGATAGGAGTTAATATGTGCCCAAAGCCGAATCCTGGCCTACCTCTAAAACAGGAGCCAATAAGTCTTTTTTTTTTTTTTTTTTTTTTTTTTATTAATTTGAAAAAGAGTTATATATAGATATAGATGAAATTTGCTCCTGGTTAAAATATTAAAATAGTTATAATAATTGAACTGCAATATTATAAGTTTTAGGGAGAATTTAAGATGCATTTAGGAGTCTTTGAAAATGACGCGTCAATGCAATATTATAATTTTTAATCCCTGGCAATTTGCGAAAAGCTTTAACATGAAAATAACAATTGAAAATTCCTACTAATGGAGAGCGGGAAAAATCGTAAAATATTTGAAAATCTTTGAAATTTCCTGAAGCGTTATTATTTTCTTCAAATAGGCTCTTTAGGTTTGAAAAAGAGTTATATATAGACATACATTAAATTTTCTCCTGCTTGAAAGATTAAAATAGTTATATTAATTAAACTGCAATATTATAATTTTTATTGGGAGAGTTTAAAAATGCATTTAGGAATCTTTGAAAATAAGGCATATATAAACATATATATCAAATTTGCTCCTGGTTGAAATATTAAAATAGTTATAATAATTGAACTGCAATATTATGATTCAAATCCTTAAAAATCCGAAAAGCACTGAAATTAATATTGAGAAGAAGAAAATTTCCAATAACGTCGCAACAGAAGTTAAAAGTTCGGAATAATGAGTGATTTAGAAAGATTTTTTAGGCATAATCTCGGATAAGTTAAAGAAACCTCTGAAATACCGTAATTTCCCTGATTTATCGCGCGAAAATTCTTTGAAAGTCAGGATTTTCAAGAAAGAAAAGATTTGGAACTTCTTTCAAACCATTAAAATCAATTGGAAATTCCTTCGCATACCTAATTCTTTCAAATTCGATAAAGAGCCATATATAAACATATATATCAAATTTGCTCCTGGTTGAAATATTAAAATAGTTATAATAATTGAACTGCAATATTATGATTTAAATCCTTAAAAATCCCAAAAAAACTGAAATTAATATTGAGAAGAAGAAAATTTCCAATAACGTCGCAAATAGAAGTTAAAAGTTCGGAGTGATTTAGAAAGATTTTTTAGGCATAATCTCGGATAAGTTAAAGAAACCTCTGAAATACCGTAAATTCCCTGATTTATCGCGCGAAAATTCTTTGAAAGTCAGGATTTTCAAGAAAGAAAAGATTTGGAATTTCTTTCAAACCATTAAAATCAATTGGAAATTCCTTCGCATACCTAATTCTTTCAAATTCGATAAAGAGCCATATATAAACATATATGTCAAATTTTCTCCTGCTTGAAATATTGGAATACTTATAACAATTGAACTGAAATATCTCAAGTTTAAGGGAAACTTAAAATGCATTTAGGAATCATTGAAGCTTTGAGCTTTAAAAATTTTGTTTCAGTAAAATTAATACAAATTGATCTAAGAAAAAAAAGAACTTATCTTTAAAAATATTCTCCAGGCTCTCTTCTATTTCCTGTCCAATTACAGGTTACACTTGAGGTTATACTTTGTGGAAAATTTTTAAATTTTATATTTGATATTTGGTTTCTTCCCTTATTCTCGAAAAACACGACTGGTTTCCTGATTCAAAATTAAAAAATAGACTTCTAGATCACCTCACTTTTCGGCTCATTAGAGACAAAAATAACCAATTGAAAAAAGAGGGAGAAAAGGAGAAAAAGTCAACCAAAAATACCAACCTCTCACTTTTTCTTTTATCCGTCTTTTTTATACTACCAAGGAACCAACATGTTTCGGAGTCAATTTAAACTCCCTCATCAGGGATTATTTATAGGAAACTACAAGGTATGACAAAAATATATTATTATGCCAATTTGGAAAAATCAGAAACATAATACCTGCCGATAAAAATAATATATATATATAT
>CAKNYM010052934.1:24415-69469 GCA_932195095.1 Andricus curvator | reverse complement strand
ATTCCCAAAAGTTCTCTAGAAATCCGTAGAAATCTCTTGAAATCTTACAAATTCTTTTTGAAATCCTGTGAATCCCTTAAATATAGTACAATATCATGAATTCTCTAAAATTCCTACAACTTTCAGTTCATTTTAATTATTCCCTAAAGTTCTCTAGAAATCCGTTGAAATCTCTTGAAATCTCATTTCATTTTAATTATTCCCTAAAGTTCTCTAGAAATCCGTAGAAATCTCTTCAAATCTTATAAAGTTTTTTGAAATCCTGTGAATCTCTTAAACTTTCCTTTCAGTTATTCCCAAAAGTTCTCTAGAAATCTGTAGAAATCCCTTGAAATCTTAGCAATTCTTCCGAAATCCTATGAATCTCTGAAATATAGTCCAATATTTTAAAATCTTTGAAATCCCTTTTGAATTTTTATTTCATTTTATTTATTCTCGAAAGTTCTCTAGAAATCCATAAAAATCTCTTCAAACCTTATTAATTCTTTTGAATTCCTCCGAATTCCTTGAACTTTCATTTCACTTCATTTATTCCCAAAAGTTGTCTAGAAATCCGTAGAAATCCCTTGAAATCTTATGAATTATTTTTAAATCCCATGAATCCCTTAAATATAGCGCAATATCTTAAAATCTCTGAAATCCTTGAAACTTTCACTTTATTTCAAATCTCATAAATTCTTTCGAAAACCTATGAATCTCTGAAATATAGTCCAATATTTTAAAATCTCTGAAATCCCTTTTGAATTTTTATTTCATTTTATTTATTCCCTAAAGTTCTCTAAAAATCCATAGAAATTCTTTCAAATCTCATTAAATTCTTCGGAATCCCTCAAACCTTGTAAATTCGCTGGAAATCTTTTGAAATCCCGTACAAAAACTTGGAATTTTTATTATCTTTTAAAATTCTTTAAAAAATGTTTAAATCTTTGAAATCGTCTGAGACCCCATCAAATCCCATGAAATCCCTTGAAATCTCTAAAAGACCCGTAAAATTTCATTCAATTTCATCCTTTGAAATGCCTTTAAAAACATTCAAATCTTTGAAATCCTCAGAGATCCCATAAAATCCTATGAAATCCGTTGAAATCCCGTAAAATTCCATTCTTTTTCATCCTTTAAAATTCCTTGAAGAATGTTTGAATCCTTGAAATCCTCAGAGACCCCATGAAATCCTATGAAATCCATTGAAATCCCTAGAAATCCCTTGAAATTCCATTTACTTTGATCTTTTAAAATTCTTTAAAGATGTTTAACTGTTTGAAATCCTCTGAGACCACATAAAATCCCATGGAATCCGTATAAATCCCTAGAAACACCTTAAAATTCCTTGAAATCTCTAAAAGACCCTTAAAATTTCATTCAATTTCGTCCTTTGAAATTCCTTTAAAAATATTAAAATCTTTGTAATCCTCAGAGACCCCATAAAATCCTATGAAATCCGTTGAAATCCCTTAAAATTCCATTTTATTTGATATTTTAAAATTCTTTAAAAATGCTGAACTGTTTGAAATCATCTGAGACCACATAAAATCCCATGGAAGTTGTAGAAATCCGTTGTAATCCCTAGAAATCCCTTCAAATTCCATTCTTTTTCATCCTTTAAAATTCCTTGAAGAATGTTTAAATCCTTGAAATCCTCAAAAACCCCATAAAATTCTATGAAATCCATTGAAATCCCTTAAAATTCCATTTTATTTGATCTTTTAAAATTCATTAAAGATGTTTAACTTTTTGAAATCCTCTGAAACCACATAAAATCCCATGGAATCCGTAAAAATCCCTTAAAATCCCTAGAAATCCCTTGAAATTCCATTCTTTTTCATCCTTTAAAATTTCTTAAATGTTTAAATCTTTGAAATCCTCTGAGACCACGTGAAATCGGATGAAATCCGTAGAAATCCCTAGATTTCCCTAAAAATTTCGTTTCATTTAATTTACTCCCTAAAATTCTCTAGATGTTCTTTGAAATTCCTTAAAATCCCTTAAAATATTTGATTCCGCCTTTTAAAGTCCACTGAAATTTTCGTAATCTCTTGAAATCCCTCTAAATTTTGGTGATTCTCTGAAATCCCTTGGATTTTTTTTTAAATACTCTAAAAGCTTTAAAACCCTATGAAATTCTTTCAAATCCCTGAAATCAGTTCAAATCCTGTAAAACCTCTAGGAATCTGTCGAAATCTTTTAAAAAATCCCTGAAAATTTTTTGAAAATTTGTTGAAATCTTTAAAATCCCTTGAAACTTTCAAACTATTGGAATCTTTTGAAATTTAGACTTTTTGCATACAAAGTGAAAAAATAATTTCGATAGCAAGCAATTTGAGTAAATAGTAATATTAGTGTCATTTTTTTCAAAATAGAATATTTTTGCTACTATTTATCGTCGTCAATAGTACTTCTTAAATAAAAAAAAGTCTGCAATTAGGAAGTTTGCAAAGAGTCTATCCTAAATTCTGCGAAGATCTCCGAGAATTTAAAAATTTCGCCGATCCCTTCTATTCCAATTCGAACTTTATCGTTTTAAAAAATATTTCAATCTAAAGAAAAGATCCCATATGAAAGTATTCATAAAGTAATTAAAAAGTTTCAAATTTTTAAACTTTCTTTTCTTATCCGGATTACAGATCCCGAACTGTAAGCTTCCTTAAACCTACGATAAATTTAAAGTGGAACTTCGTGTAAAGTCACCACAGAAATGAATGCCGCTACTAAAATTCCACCGAAATCAGAGGATCCTTATTTTCTCTATAGATGATGGGGAAACGAGTAGAGGGTTTGTGAGAACAAGATAAAAATTTATATGCTAAATCCGAGAGAGGCTACTGGTAGGCACTCCCCTTCTAAGGGTTATTAAATGCGAGTGGAGGCATAAATCGTGCTTAGAAGGTGAAAAGTAAAAAAATAGAAATCACTCTTTTCAGAAAAGCACCTGCAGCTACTGGCGGCGATCCAGTGACCAATAAAACCCACGGTCCGCCTTAAAAGCGCAGTCTCATAAAAATAATCAACCCTTCAGGATGGACGGTAATGGCGCTTTCTATAACATCCACCGTCATTCTTTGCGTCAGGATTCTACGACCACCATAAAAACGATCTAAAAACGAGATTCCAAGCAATCCTGCATTAGAAGACATGTAGTTTTAAACTTGCCGGATGTGACGTGAATAGATAAATATTTCGTTCATTTTAGGGTTATTTTAGGACTTCTGGAATTTTTCAAATTCATTGTTGTAGTCAGTTCAATTTAAATTTAAACGCACGCTGAGAAAAATGGGTTATTGAATAAGAAGAATGAAATTCTTAAGGAAGAATTAAATATTTCATAGGGCAGTTTTAAAAACCTTTTTCAAAAATAATTAAACTTTAAAAATTTGAAAACAGAAAGAAGTATTGCAAACAACAACTTGTGGCTAATTAGATTGCTATCCCAACATTTTTAAAACCGAAATCATAAACGGTATAATCCATTTTTCTCAGAGCGGTGTCACTAAAATTTTAAATGATTAAAAAATTATAAAACATGATATCCAATATTTGCTTATTTTTTATCGTCGGATTAATTACAAATATCTCTATCTAAATCTCAATTAGTGAGAAGAACCAATGCGCAATAATGAAAAATCTATTATTGATACATTCAGTTGTTATTTTCAAATTTTATCAAAATCGATAATTATTTAAGATTAAAGGAGCATAATTCCCATATGAGAATTTGTTTCAAATCATTCATATAGCTCAAGAAAAAATAGTCAACCTCAAACAATAAAATTTGTGGGAAAAGAATAGAAGATGACTTTCAAAATAAAAATGTATAGAACTTTTTAAATTTTCTACAGTTACATTAAACACATATTGACTAATACGCACAAATTATCCTTAATTTTACAGCACTTAAAAATGTAATTTAATTTACAAAAAAAGCTAGTTTTTTTCCAATTCTCAAACGCCAAATCTTAAGTTTATATTTATTTCCGTTGTGTATCTATTTAAAAACTAATAATTAATAATTAAATTTAATAAACTAAGACGTAACTTTTTAGTAAATTAATACATTCAACAAACCCCGAATACAACTATTTTTTAAAAGTAAAACCGTCAAGAATCCATAATAGTAAATCAAATCACTTATTTATGAAATTGTATTGAAATAATTGAAGATTTCCAAATTTTTATTGATTTTTTAAAGTATAAAAACTTCAAATATTTCTGCAAATTTCAATATTAAAGTGGATTAAAACTTAAAAGAATTAAAAAAGGAATGGAACTGTTTATAAGAAAATAAAACAATTTTCATAAGGATTACCCATGGTAAATATGATTACCGATTCAAAAATTTAACAAAATTTTATGAATATTTTACGAATATTCTGTCATTTTCTTGATAATTTTAAGGAAAGATAATCTTTATTTTTTGAAATATTCAACCGTTAAAAAACGAAGGTTATATATTTTTTAAGAATAGATTTTTCAATAAAAATCTTTCATATTTTTTTTTAAATGATTCAAAATATGAAAAATTTATTTTAGTTTTATCCAACAGTCCAAAAAAGGTTTATTTTTTTCTAAAATGTCTCCCCTAGGAATTTTTAACAAGAAAGATAATTATCAAATAGGAAAGATAAATTTTCAACGGAATAGTTGAAATTTCAACTAAAAAAGAACCAAAAATGGAATCGATAAATTTTAAGTTTAAAAAACTAATTTTCAACACGAAAAAACGAATTTTCAACTCATATAGGATAAATTATCAACTAAAAATGGAATAGTTAACTTTTCAGATAAAGCACTTAATTTTCCTCAAAAAAAAAAAAAAAAATTTCCAAGAAAATAGTTCAATTTTCAAATAAATAGTTTAATTTTCAACTAAAAATATGTATTTTCAATAAAAAAGTTAATTTCCAACCGAATTGTCCAATTTTCGACGAAATCGTTGGATTTTCAAGCCAAAAATACGATTTTTCTACAAAACAGTTGAATTTTCAACAAAAAAGTTAATTTACGACCAAATAGTTGAAATTTCGTCTAAAACCATGAATCTTCAACCAAAAAAAAACTGAATTTTTAACGAAACATGTAATAGTTGATATTTCAACCGAAAAAGATTTTTATTTGAAATCAAGAACAGTTGAATTCAACCAAAAAAGACGAATTTTCAAAAAAAAGTTGAATGTTCAACCAAAACCAAGATTAATTTTCTACAAAAAAAAAGAGGAATTTTCAACAAAATACATGAATTTTTAACAAGAAAATATCAATTTTTAACTAAAAATAAAATAGTTACTTTTTCAGTCAAGAAAATTAATTCTCAAGGAAAAAAATTAACTTTCAGCAGAATAGTTCAACTTTTAATCAAAAAATTATTTTTTTTACCAAGAAGATTAAGTTTTTAACAAAATATACGAATTATCAACAAAATACATGAATTCGCAACAAATTACTTTAATTTTCAACCAAATAATTGAATTTTAAACTACGAAAGATAAATTTTCAACCAAAAATGGAATAGTTAAATTTTCAGTTAAAAAAATTGATTTACAGCCAAAAATTAAACGAATTTTCAAGAAAATAGTTGCATTTTCAAAAAAATTATTAAATTTTCAACCAAATAGTCGAACTTTTAATCAAACCAGATACATTCCGAACCACAAATATAATGGTAGACTTTTCAAAAACAATAAAATTAGCTTTTAACCAAGCATAGTTCGATTTTCTGATTGTATTTTAATATTCAGAGAAAAAGCGAGAAAACGGGGAAATTTCTTAAATACAGGGGGAAAAAGGATACTCTTTTGAGTATAAAGCCTGAAATATGGAAGTGATTTTCAACCTGATTAAGTTATTATTTAACTGCATTTTAATGTATAGAATTCCTGAAAATAAAAACAAGAATCCAACGACCAAATTTGGAGAACCACCATAAAATGTTCCTATTTTAATTTGAAAAAAAAAAATTTCCTAACAAAAAAAATTCCTTTTTCCTTGGACAAAAAATAAAAAAGAGGAAAGAAAAATGAGAAGGTAACCAACCAAATTATAATGTTATAATAATATTATAAATATAATATTATAATAAATATTATAATGCTTAACTTAAAAACTTGTAAATTTCTAAAATTTAAGGATTATTATAACTACAACTTTCATTTTTGTACTATATTTTAATTTTGAATCTTTCAATTTTAAATTATTCAGATTCAGAATTTTGGTTTTTAGAAATTACATATATGTACAGCAATTACTTTTACTCGTGCTCATATTAGAAAAATACCTTTTTTCATCATGCGATTTTTAATACAAAAGCCTAATAAAAATGTTTAATTATAAAATAATTTCATGGTATATTTGAAACTCACATTTTATAGTCTAGTCTAGTTAAATCGAACGATTATTATTTTTTTTTTTTTTCAAATTACAATAGGAGCATTTTATGGTGGTTGTCCAAATTTGGTCGTTGGATTCTTGTTTTTATTTTCAGGAATTCTATACATTAACTTGAGTATTGGACGTTAAATAGGATTTTGAATTTGATTTTAATCTAATTTAAAATTCTTAAATTTCATTATTCATTGTATGATTGACGGTCATATAAAATTCTATTTATATTTCGTATTTAAAAATAGTCACAAATTGTCACAAGAGAAAGGGATGAGTCAAATATGTGGACGCTCCCAAGGGCGAAAAAAACCCTTCTCCGCAAAAGTGTCCATTCTACATAATAACACACTAAAACTTGGGGTATCAAATTGTTGCAGCTATTTTGATCTAGAATTTCAGCTATTTTGATCTAGAATTTCAACTCAATATGATTCGCTTTAGAGGATCAATGAAAATTAAGAAGAACAACTTCAAGACGTATTAGCATCAGTATATAAAACAGAATGACAGTTGACGATTTTCGAAAAACATTCCTTTCTGCCAAATTCAAGTTCTGCAAATCGATAATAATCGATCCCTGATCGAGATTTGCTGACATTTGTAAACAAACATCCACAACCTCAGTAATCATAAACTTAAATAAACGGAACTAAGTAAATGATTTTTTTTTCAAAATTTGATTAACAGTTCAATTTTAAACGATCATCAACAATTGATCATCATTCAGGTAAGAGGTTCAAATAATTTTATAATGTGTTGAGTAGTTGAAATTTTATGACAGATAATTGATCTCTAAATTTGAATCCAGTTGATCATGAATATAGGTATCAAAACGTTGCATCCTTTTGATCCATTTGCCGCATCAACTTGATACCTGGTAGTTTTGTGTGAACCCTTTGAGTATAAAACATACCTTGATTAAAAAGTTTTTAAAAAAATTGCAAGACAAGCAAGATCATCAATAAAAAGAGCAATGAAGAAATTAGGATCAGGAAATGAGAAACCGCTCAAAGCGGAACATCCCAATGGACAAAAACCGCCAATAGAAAAGAGCTCAATATTATCGAACTATTCCACTCCATTTGAAGATTCCTTTGACCACCAATAAGAAAAGGGCAAAGAATAGTGAAAGCGGAGGCAGGAGGTGGCGTGGCACAATAAATTGACGATCCAAATATCCCTGCAGAAATGATCTGACGAAAACCGGACAAAACCAAAAACCTCGCCTCATCGATAACCGGACAATAATTGACCTTGCGGACCGGACAATTTTGCTCAAGAATCGGACCACGAAAGTTCGATCTGTAGCGGCTTTAAAATTGTCCATCGATGACCAGTCGATGGGGCCCCTCGAGGGGCCAAGAAGAGGACAAAAATTGTTCAGCGGGCAGTTATCTTCCTTTGCGCTGCGTGGGAACTTGAGACAGATGCGTCGGTCGGGTCGGGCGGCCGTCGCGCGTGAGAATCTCGGGCAGATGCAGACGTACGCACCTTCTTCGAAGGACTACTCAACGGTGTGTTATGTATACACTATATACATGTATACACGATGTACATTGTACACCTTCGGCAAAAGACATGCCTTTAGTTTATTGAGTGAGTGGATGTGAATGTGAATGAGGATTGGGCACGAGATGGATAGCTGTAGTTGGGAGTTTGAGAGTTTGCCCTCTTTGCCCCCCGCCAGTGTCACACTTTCAGAATACGGACTTCCTTCCGAGAGCCCCTTTCGATCCTTAAACCGCGTGCTGATTATAATAAGCATGCGTCCAGGCGTGTGCAAGGAACGTGGCGGATCAACCGCTACCGCTCTTTTCCTTCTTCCTGATTCCGGATCCTGATCCTTATTACCTTCCTTCCTTCCCTTTCAAATTTTTTCTTCCGGGGAGGCCAAAGCGCGAGTCATAAAGTCATAACAGAGGCGCAGGGAGATAAATTGACTTCTGGAGGGTGCTTGACAAACGAGTAATGAAAAAATTAGCATTTAGTCTCGCATTTAGTCAAGTTTTTTTTCAAGACTTGTTTTGTCATTTAAATTTGAATTTCGAATTTTTAATTCAAGTTACGAGCCCGACTCACTTTAGAGATTGACAATAGCAGGGATCACATCGCAAAACGAGCTAAAAAAATCTGCCCGCTTCGCGGGCACATTCTCATGGCGCACTTCGCGCGCGGCTCGCTTCGGTCGCAAGTTTGAGCGCGCCTAGGGCGCGCGACTGTTGGATCTCGCGCTTCGCGCTCGATCATATATTTATCTCGCGCTTCGCGCTCGATTATGTGTTCACCTCGCGCTACGCGGTCGGGTGTATTTGCATCGCGCTTTACGCTAGGCTCCTCTAGATTTTTGAACTTCGTGTTCGACATCGATGAAAAGAAAAAGTTTGTTTGCAAATATTATAAAATTATCAAAACCTCTACATATTAAGTGATTGTTAAATTTATTTTTATTTTAGACTGAAAAGGAACTTTATTTACTCAAGGTTCTATCGACCTTAAGGAACACATTCTCATCCAGACACTCGCGCTTCGCGCTCGATATTTGATTTGAAAATCATTTGAACCGTATGATAGAAACAAAAAAGTTTGAGCGCACTTACGGCGTGCGATTTGGTAAATACACTGAGCGCGCACTTTGTGCTTAATATTTTAGCTTGTGCCGTTTATCAAAAAAGTTAAATTTTTCATTTTGAATATATTCTTACCACAAAAATTGATTACGGGTGTGTAAGTCTTTTTTGAATGCACAATTTTTGTTCATTTATATGTTTTCGTACCTTGCATTGTTTTTTCAAAAATTTGATTTTTTTTACTGTCAATGTTATTTTCACGAATAAAACGAAAACCACGCATCCTATCGAAACATGAGTCACAATAAATTTGTACCTCTTCCTTGGATGAACAAATTTTGTTTCGGTCATTTTTTCGTAGCTGGTAATATTCGTCTGAAAATTTGATTTTTCTATTTTCAATGCTGTTTTTTACGAATAAAACAAAAACTACGCGTCATATCAAAAAGTGAATGATAAGAAATTTGTAGATCCTTTTTAGGTGCACAATTTTGGTGAGATGATATTTTCTGGTATCTTGCATAGTTTTACAGCAAAATGGCTTTTTTGATTTTTCATTAATTTTTTGTGCGATCAAAATTTGAATTTTTTATTTTTCGAAAAATTCAAAAAGTTGTTATGAAAATATTATAGGGTGTTCAGGAATCAACGTTTTTCTCCTCTTGACTTTTTTTCATATCGTGCGTTTTTCGGCTTAAAATGTTCATTTTCGTTTGTTTTTTGGAATTTTGAAAATGCTATAACTCCAGTAATTTTTTTTTTATCACGAAAAGTCATAAGAATATTTTGTCCATCATTTTGCGTACTACTAATAACCGTACATAGAATTTTCAAATCTTCCAAAAAAGTGGTCTCAAAAATTTTCAAAATGTGCTCACTTTTTGGATTTTCATCCAAAATAGCTGGTTAACGAACCCGTTCTCTATTTTTGGGCCATAAAAAAGTGTGCCAAAGCTCAATCAAATCTGATCATTTTTTCGAAAGTTATCGTGGCTACAGACAGACAGACAGACAGACTACAGACAGACAGACACCTTCGTAAAAATCGTTTTTTCTAGCTCAGGGGGTCTCGAAACGTGGAGATTTGATGAAAACCGACTATGTCAAATTTTACATAAAACCAATACCTTCTCATTAGAATGAGAATGTAAAAAGTGGAAAGATTTAAACATTTATTTTCATATGTCGAAAAGAACCAACAATCTTTTTGTAAGAAATGTTACATGTTTAAATAATTTTCAATGATTTTTCAATGATTTCTGACATTAAAGATTTATTTTTTAAAATTGGATATACTTAGGTCGTTGGAAATCCATCCAGAGAGAGCTGAGGGATTGATTATGGATTGATTTGTGGGTCGACATCCAAAACAAGTTAGGAAAAAAATTTTGAAATCGGTTAATATCTTCTGTTCTCTTTCTTAAATTTACATTTAAAATCTTTTTTTAAATTAAAAAAATTTTTTTTGGATTGATTCGAACCTGAAATTGCGTCAGCTTGAACGAAAGTTATTATGTTATTATTTTTTATTCATTCGAAACATTTTTTTCGTGGTGTTTATAACGTTCCAAAATCGCAAAAAAGATATGAAATCCCAAAAATCTTCATTCACGGCAAAAATTTTTTTCCGAAAAAGCAAAATAAAAAAATGTTTGTTTGGTTCAAGCTGAATAAATTTCATGTTCGACATATACAACTTTTTTTTAAATGTGTTCATATGACTCAATCAAAAAAAAAACATGCTACACATTTTCAAAAAAATTATAACTGAGCGAAAAATTTATTTTTACATTTTGCAATTTTAAATTTTCAACAAATAAGATAATTTTTGAACAAAATAGTTTGATTGTTGAATGAAGAACATCAGTTTTTGACCAAAAATCGAACAGTTAAATTTACGTTTCAAAAAATTAATTTTCAATTGAAAAAACTGAATTTTCTCCCAAATTGTTGAATTGTTAAGCCTGAAAGAAGAATTTCCTACAATGAAGTTGATTTTTCAACACGAAAATATGAATTTTGAATTAAAAAGTTAATTTTCAACTAAACATTGAAATTTTTAGCTAAAAAACCTACTTTTTAACAAACAAACAAAAAGTTGAACTAAAATGATGAATTTTTAACTAAAAAATGCATTTTTAACAAAGCAGTTCAAAATTCGACAAATTAGTTGAATTATCTACCAAACTGTTGAATTTTCGAGAAAAAATTGAAATTTTTGAATCTTTAATCCGAAAACCCGAATTTTTAACAAGAGTTGAGTTTTCAACCAAAAAATATTTTGTAGTCAATAAAGAAAATAAATTCAATTCAAAATGTCGAATGTTAAAGCAAGAAGATTCATTTTTTGCAAAAAAGGACGAATTTTTAACAAATTAAATCAATTTTTAACCAAATAGTTGACCAAACATTCTACTATTAAATTTTTGGTTAAGAATTCATCTTTTTTGGTTCAAAATTGAATTCTTTTGTTGAAAATTCAACATTAAAAAAAGTCTTTTTGGATTGAAAATTCAACAGTTTGCTTGAAAATTTTGTCTATCTTTACCAACAAATTTTTAAAAATTGCTTTGAAAACTGCTTTGTAGAAAATTAGTAGCTTCGGCTCAAAAATTCAACCCTTTAGTAGCAAATTTGACTATTTGGTTAAAAATTTATGTATTTTGTTAAAAATTCGTCTTCTTTGGCAGAAAATAAATTTGTTGGTTAAATCCAACTGTTTTTTATTTTAAATTAAAATATTTTGTTGTTGAAAATACATCTACATGGCAGAAAATTGAACTACTTTTTTAAAAGTTCATTTTTTTGTTTGTTGATTCATTATTTTAGTTGAAAATTCAACTGATTAGTTGTAAATTAACTTTTCTGTTAAAAATTAATATTCTCGGGTTAAAAGTTCAATAATTTAACATAAAATTCAACTATTTGGTACAAAAATAAACTGTTTTGTAGAAAATTCATTTTTTGATTGAAAATTAATTTTCCTCAATGAAATTTTAACTACACCGTTTTTGGTTGAAAATTGATCTTTTTTGGTTGAAAAATTTAACTATTTTGTCAAAAAATTTTAGAAACGAAAAAAATATAAACTAAAAATTTATCAAATTAAATTTTGACTAACATTACATTTATTTTTCGAACTATTTAATTTAAAAATTTATGTATTTTGCTGAGAAATCGTCTTTTGTGTTAGAAAATCAATTTTTTCGTTAGAAATCAAATATTTTGTTGGTTTAATCCAAGTGTCTTTTATTTTCTATTAAAACCTTTTTTGTTAAAATATTAACTATCACATTTTTTATTGTTCACAAGTACCTTCAAAACTAAGAAAATCATGTCGAATTGTAGAAAAATTTTCTTCAGAAAAAAAAATTTTTATACGAAAGAAATTTTTTTTTTACCCAAGTAGTTGAATTTTCAATTAAAAATGATCAATTTTCGACAAAACAGTTTAGCGTTCCACCAAAGAGGAGAATTTTTTGGTAAAATGATGAATATTCAACGAAAAAAATTAATTTTTAACGAAATGGTTCAGCTTTCAACCAAACAGTATGAATTTTTAACGAATAATGTAGTAGTATATATTTCAACTAAAAATATTTTTTTTATATATCAAAACAGTTGGATTGAACCAAAAAGACAAACTTTCAACAAAATATTTTAAACTTAAAAAAAAAAATTTCAACCATATAGTTGCTTTTTTATCCAAAAAGATGAAATTTCGACAAAAATGAATGAATTTTTGAACTTATGAGACCAATCTAAAAAAGTTGAATTTTCAACGCCAAAATATGATTTTTCAACAAAAAGTAAATTTTCTGGCAAAATAGTTGAATTTTCAACCCAAAAAGACGAATTTTCAACAAAAGCAGTTGAATATTCAACTAAAAAGGAGGCAGTAACTGCAAAAAAATATAATAATAAAAATACAATGCAATAAATGACTAAAAAGAATATTATATCTGGGTGGCCGCAAAACTTCATTTTCAAAATTCCCTAATTTTTTCCTGACGAATTTTTCATTTTCCCTCACAATTAATATTCGAAGACTTCAAAAATACTTAAACTTTAACTTAATTTATAAAATTGAGAAGAGACCTACTGATTTTACAACAACTTTTAGAAGAGAAACCCATGCATCAATAATAAAAAAAGTTTAATTCATAATTGTTTATTTAAATATAGTAATTTTAATTTAATTTTAATTCACAAAAGCTCATTCTATTCCTTGAAACGTTCTTTACAATGATGTTCGTCACGTTTTTATTGAAATTATTTTATTTATAAATAGCAGGTACAATTATTTTTAGTTATTAATTTTTTGGATAAAAAAATTTTCTGACTAATGTTTAATAAAAACGTGACGAATAGAATTGTAAAGAACCTTTCATAGAATAGAATGAACTTTTGCCTAAAGCGGATGAAAAGTCACAAATATGCAAATATAACTACATTTAAATAAACAATTATGACTTCAACTATTGTTTTATTATTTATGCTTGGATTTTTCTTGTAAAATTTATTGCAATAATCAATGGGCGCACATAGAATTTTTTATAAATGGAATAAAACAATTTCAAATTTTCAAAAAATCCAAAAAATTCCCCGACTTTTCCCTGATTTCAAACGGCCACTTTTGATGAAATCTACATTGTATAATGAACCTTTAATTGCTCGTCTCGATCACATATCAAAAAAATCTGCAGATTCTGAAGTGAACGGGAGCAGGCGTCTTTAGAGGCACCGGGCCTGTAAATCCGACAGTAACATTTTTTCATAAAGCTTATTAAATTTGCAGATGCCACTTATTACCTTCCGAATAACGAGAGAAAGTTTCGTCGCTATAATTAATCTCGTCAATGAATTTATCGCGCCTTTAACAAGCGTCACGGAGCTGACCGAAATCTTAGCAATTAAGTTCAAATTTTTGCGTGGAACCGACATTACACAAAGATTATACAAATACTGCCTAAGGGCACCCATTCAAGTAACTCGATAAACTTTCCAGAGTCGCGATAAATTATATACTGCTTTGACAATAAATTACTGAAATCCATATCAAGATAATTACATATTCTCGCAAATTTGCATTGCCCTAGGGCTATTGTCTTTGCAAAAAAAATGAAAAAGTTTATTTAATTATAAGAAGATTTGTGGTTGATTCTGAACCAATCTATTTAGATTATTGAATTTTACAAATAGGAAAAGAAAACATTTGTTTCCTCATGGAGGAAGTATGAGTTATTTTTTTCAATAATAGACAAACCAAAGTCTTCATTTTGGTCAATTTAAAAATAGAAATTTACAAAAAATACAAAATTACCTAATAATACAAAAAACTTTTTAAATACAAAAAAGACAAATCAAATTTTGTGTTCGAAATGATAATTTTTCGAGCTGGAAAAGGGAAGGAAAAAGTTGTGTCCCACCCTATCCCTGTCCCAGCTTTACGATTTCTTTAAAAAAATTATCAGAATTATTCTATTTGAAAATTTATGATTAAAAAGTCTTTTCTATTCATGCGTCAACTTTGAATTATGTCGATGAAAAAAGTTTTTCTGTTTGAAACAGATGATTCAAATATTATAAATGAGCATAACTTTCGTAATCTTCAATAAAGTGTATGAATATTATACCGCAATCGATTTACCTCGAATGAAGGAATCTTTTCCGTTCTTGCATCAATTTTGAATTATGTTAATGAAAAAAGTTTTATTATAAAAAAAACCGTATTTTCAAATATTATGCATTACCATAGCTTCTTTACTCTTCAATAAAATGTATCAATGTTATAGGTCAATCGATTCGCCTTGAATCAACACAACTTTTCTATTCTCGCATCAACTTTAAATTATGAGAATGAGAACATTTTTACTATAAAAATCGATTTTAAAAATATATAAAATACAATAACTTTCCTACTCTTTAATAAAATGTATTAATATTGTAGGTCAATCGATTCGTCTCGAACCAAGAAATCTTTGATATTCTTGCATCAACTTTGAATTATGTCGAAGAAAAAAGTTTTACTATAAAAAACCGTATTTTCAAATATTATGCATTACCATAGCTTCCTTACTCTTCAATAAAATGTATTGATATTATAGGTCAATCTATTCGTCTCGAATCAACACATCTTTCCTGTACTTGCATCAACTTTGAATTACGCTAATGAAAAAAGTTTTACTACAAAAAACCGATTTTTAAAATATTATTGAGTGCTAAAACACACATCTGGACAATTGCTTAGAACAAGGTCCGATCAGCTAGCACCTCCACAAGAGAATATCAATATTTCTTTTATGCTAGAATTTTGGGCTAATTTTGGGTGGTAATGCCGATTTTTGGGCTCTTGTATTTTTCTCAAAAAACAAAATTTTGGGTGGAGGTGCTGACTGCCCGAGCAGCTAGCACCTCCAGTAGATAAAAACCTTGAAATTTTAAAATCTAATCATTTAAGAATTTCGGGCTCTTGAAATACCCAAAAACCAATTTCGAAAAAACAACCCCTATCATTGACAAACAACCTTCAATTGTGAAAAATAATTTTTGGACAAAAAAACTACTCTAGAATTTCGGGCTATTTTCGGGCTCTTGAAATACCCAAAAACAAATTTCGAAAAAACAACACCCGTCATTGAGAACCAACCCTCAATTGTGAAAAATAATTTTTGGACAAAACAAACTACTCCAGAATTTCTCAGGCTATTTTCGGACTCTTCAACTACCCAAAAACAAATTTTGAAAAAACAACCCCCGTCACTGACAACTAACGCTCAATTTTGAGAAATGATTTTTGGACAAAACAAACTACTCCAGAATTTCGGGCTATTTTCGGGCTCTTGAAATACCTAAAAACAAATTTTGAAAAAACAAATGGATGTTATTTTTTCGAAATAGGTTTTTGGATATTTCAAGAGCCCGAAAATAGCCCAAAATCCTGAGTAATTTGTTTTAGCCAAAAATTATTTTTCCAAAATTGAGGGTTGGTTGTCAGTGACAGGGGTTGTTTTTTCGAAATTTGTTTTTGGGTATTTCAAGAGCCCGAAAATAGCCCGAAATTCTGGAGTAGTTTGTTTTGTCCAAAAATTATTTTTCAAAATTGAAGGTTGTTTGTCAATGATAGGGGTTGCTTTTTCGAAATTGGTTTTTTGGTATTTCAAGAGCACGAAATGAGCCCGAAATTCTGGAATGATTAGACTTAAAATTTGTAAGGTTTTTATCTACTGGAGGTGCTAGGTGCTCGGGCAGTAAGCACCTCCACCCTACAAAAATTTGTTTTTTGAGGAAAATACAAGAGCCCAAAAATCGGCATTACCGCCCAAAATTAGCCCGAAATTCGGGCATAAAAGAAATATTGATATTCCGTTGTGGAGGTGCTAGCTGATCGGACCTCTTAGAACATTGTATTAGACATTTTTAATGCTTCCTCTATGAGGAAGAAAAATTTATACATTTTTAAGATTGCTAATATTTCAAACATTCTTTATACAAAAATTTAAATAAAATATTTCTCTTAAGAAATTGAGTTAAAAATTATTTGGCCTTAATTAAAAGAACTCTTAAAATATTCATCGAGATATTCATAAACAAACCCTGCAGATTGGACAGAAGCATAAGTTTGGTATCTCTATTTAAAAAATGTTATTTAAGATCGAAATAAAATCTACTTTCTTATGAATAATTTAATGTAAAGAAATCAGAGCATAAAAAGATTCATAATTCAAAATTAGATTTCCAAACCACCTCATTTTCGGCTCATTAGAGACAAATACATAACAAAGGAAAGAAAAGAGGAAGAAAAAAGAAAAAGTCAGCCAAAACGAGACAGAAAAAAACAGAATGTAATCTTTACAGCGATTTCAGAGTAATCTTTACCTGCAACAAAAATTAACCTCACGTATTAAGATTTACCCACCACATGGGAAATGGTTACCGTGTCAACTCCATTAAATCTTTTTTTGTTTCGATGCGAAAAAATTCAACTTTATTAACTTGAAAATTACCCGCAATAAAAATTCACTTCTGTTTTTTCTGTGGAACCTCTCACTTTTTAAAATAATGAAGATAGTTTTCAATTGATTCCAAATAATCCCACAACAATGCTTCAAAAACGGGCTTTTAAATTTTTAGAGAGAATGAGAATTGAAAAATGGTTACATAATAATATTAAAAGATGTGATACTGACACAATTATACAAATTTTTCCTTAGCCTATGGCCTTGCAATCTTGCAAAAGCCCATAAAACTGATCCATAGAAATTTCAGAAACATCAATTAAAAATAATGCCTTTTTAAAGTTAATGAAGAATGTTATAATATCTTCTGATCACACTTTTAACTCATTTGACGTAATAGCCATGTTTCCAAACATTCCTTAAGCAAGAGTTGAAATTACCATAAAAACGATTGGGATTTGATTAAAATACATATCAAAATTTCTAAAAAAAAAACAATTTCTTGATGCTATAAAATATGTTTTTCATCCAATTTCAAATTTAATAATAATTTCTGTAAACAAAAATTTGGAACTCCCATAGGAACATCAGTTTCGCCTCCTATTTTAGCTGAAATTTTTATGGAGAATTTAGAAAATGAAGTTTTCCAGAAATTGATTTTTAGTCTTGATTTTTATGCAAGATATGTCGATGATGCAGCATTTGGTGTACATAAAAATAATGTTGATATTGTTCTAAATGCTTTTGACAGCATACACCCAAGATTACAATTTACTGTTGAAATAGAAACTGAAGGGAAATTAAATTTTCTTGTTATTACTTTAAATAAAACTGATGAAGGACACATTATCACAGACTGGCACAGAAAAACTATTTGCTCAGGAAGAACACTTAGTTTTCTCTCCAATCATTCTATTCAAACCGAAAGATAGGAGATATGAAAAATTTGATAGATCCCTTAAATTGTCAAATCCATGGTTTTTCATGACAAAAATATTGAACTACAAACAAATTCTTTTTCTTAACCATTATCCCTTTGATTTGATTGAAAAACATGTGCATAACAAAATAAATTATCTAAAAAACAAAAACAATGATTAAAAGAAGATAAATAGGGAAAATTATAAATATGTTTAACACTGTTGTTCTTCCTTATTTTGGGAAAATATCGAAGATTTTGAATGATGTTAAAATCCTTTATCATGAGACAAATCAGAGAAAAAGAGAATTCATGGAAATGTTATTTATAAAGAGAGAGGGTGACAAATTAATTTAAAATTATTGATTTTTAACAATTAATTTAAAAAGGGATCCCTCAAGATACAACAAAGTATGGGATAGGGTTATTATTCGGATCAATTAATTTCTTTTGCTTACAAGTAAAAAAAATTCTTTATTGAACAATCATTTTACCACCAATGATATAGAGTATATTAAACTAAATTACCTATTAGATAATGTTTATTACCAATTTTGTTCAGGTATTATGTTAATTTTTGATCCCTTTAGTCTTCCTATAAGTAATCCCTGATGAGATCCAAATTGACCTCTAAAAATGTTGTTTCACTAGCAGTACAAAAAGATGGAGAAACAATAAGGAAAAAGTGAGAGAATGGTTTTAGTTGACTTTTTCCTTTTTCTCCCTCTTTTTCATTTCGATCTTAAATAAAAAAAATATAAGCAGATTTTTCTGAGTGCAAACAAGAGTAATGAAGGGGTGTACGATTACCAATTTCCATATTTGCATGATTCATGAGACTTTCGAGTTAATTTAAATGATTGCTTCTTCGCTAAATTCAGTGATTTCATCCGAATCTTATAACCAAAATACTATGAGGATGTCCAGTTGAAAATAATATAGGGTTTCAAGACACATAACCCCCTGAGGGAAGATCCTAAGAATGCTCGTACGCACAGGCAACGTGTTTGACAAAAAATATTCATTCTCGGTCGAGAGGTGAATGGTGCTACTCGGCGACTTAATACGGAAATTTTTTCATGGCTAATGTTACATGGGTGCTTGTTAGTCAGGTGCTCAATGTGACGTAGCCTGAGGAAAAAAGAAACTCTGCGTGAATTCTCATCGGTCCATTCGTGCAGAGATATGGACACCGGATATTCCCTCCCCTCTTCAACAAATTATTATTTCTTTGCCAATATTTTCGAGGTCTTCATAATAAACTGGCCAATGCTAAAAAAATGATATCATATATTAGATCGGTTCAGAATCACCCACAAACATTAGATCTGGGCACTATGGTCTATTTTCCTTCTTTAATATTCATAATTTACATATTTTCAGGCTATAACAAATAAAAAAGGTTTACATTTATACATGATATATGTTAACAATTTTTTTTAAATTTCTTCCCGGTACTTATTGAAAAATAAGGTTGCCAATGGGATGTACATACTTTTTCAATATAGAAATCACCCAGATACTTATCAAAAATAATTTTTGATACCCTCGTTTGCCTATAACCAAAGGTTTTCTGAGGAAGATGCCATATATAAAATATGTGCACAATTGTTGACATTTTTTATTTGCAGGTATTATGCTTGATTTTTTCAATTAGCATAAGAATCTATTAATCATACCTTGTAGTTTCCTATAAATAATCCCTGATGAGGTGGTCTAAATTGGCCCCGAAACATGTTGGTTCCCTAGTTCTTTCCGATCTTAATTTAAAAAATTTTTATAATAGAGACACTAAACTCATGATTCGTTCTGCAGGGTTTGCTTATGAATATTTTCAGATTTCTTTTAATTGAGTCTAGATAATTTTACCTCAATTTCTTGAAACAAATCTTTTTATTTAAAATTTTTGTAAGAATGCATTAAATATTAACAATTTTAGAAATACATGAAAATTTTTGGAATGTTTCTTTTTCCTATTTGTGAAAATGTAATAATCTAAATAGATTGGTTCAGAATCACCCACAAAAAAGTTGAAAATATCATGTCCATGGAATATTACACTCTAAATATGAATCAGTTGAAAGTGACTGATTCAAATAATGCGGATTCGACGACTGACAAATCATTCAAAAGTGACTTCTCAAATAAGTCAATTTGACTCACTGGTTAATTAATAATCTTAATCTTAACCTTTTTTAATCTCCAATCTGTTGAATTTTAATCTTAAGAAGGTTAATTGTCAAACAAAAAAGATGAATTTTCAACCCAGATGATTAGCTTTTTGCCAAAAAAGACTAATTTTCAACCAAACAGATGAATTTTCAACTAAAATATGCGATTAATTAACTAAAAAAGTAAATGTTTAACACAGCAGGTTTTCAACCAAAAAGATAAATTTTCACGTAAAACGTATTAATAATCTACCAAAAAATCGAATTTTCAACACAATAGTTAAAATTTCAATCAAACAGATAAACTTTTAACCAGAACAGGAATTATTGAATTAGGAATGATTTTTTAATCAAGCACTTCACTTTTAAACAAAGTACTTAGATCAATTTAAAAAAATTAACTTTCCGCCCAGAAGATTAAATATTGTATACCAAAAAGTTGAATTTTCAACTAAAAAAAAATCATCTTCAACCAAAAAAAAAAGAATTTTCAACCAAATAGTAAAATTTTCCAACAAACAGATTAATTTTCAATACAATGGACGAATAATTGATCAGAAGAATGAATTTTTAGTCAAGCAGTTCAACTTTCAAATTTCAACCAAGTAGTTCCGTCAAAAAAGTTAATTTTCTACCAAAAAAACGATTTTTCAACAAAATAAATAAATTTTTAACCAAATAGTTGAATATGTAACCAAAAAAGATGAATTTTCAACCAAAAATAGAATAGTTGAATTAAAAAAAAAATTATTTTAAACCACAAAAATAACGAATTTTCAACAAAATAGTTAAATTTTCAACCAAACAGATGAACTTTAAACTAAAATGATGGATCAATAACCAAAAAAATTAATTTTTAACGAAGCAGTTAAACTTTCAACCAAGTAGTAAAACTTTCTATAAAAAAGATGAATTCTCAACAAAAAATGTTTTAGTTGATATTTAAACAAAAATTTCCAACAAAATATATGTAATTTCAAACAAATAGTTGAATTTTTTAATAAAAAAAAAATGTTTTAATTAAAATGTAATAGTTAAATTTTTGTTTGTAGAAATTAATTTTCACCCAATTAAACAATGAATTTTCAACCATAGAAATAAGTTTTCAACTAAAATGATGAAAGTTTAACCATAAAACTGAATTTTTAACAAACTACTTCAACTTTCAACCAAGAAAAAATTGATCTAATCCGTAACTTTCAATGTTTCAATCAGTCTCTTATTGTTGATTTTAATAATTTTTAAAAATGTACATAGAAATTCAATGAAGAATTTTCATTTAGAAATAATTTTACTATTTTATTATAGGAATTACCACGAATTATCACGAAAGAAATTTTTTATTATAGAATAAATTCCTTAATTTCTTTAATTGTTATAAACAAATTAATGGAGAAGACTGACATTTACTGCATTTTCGTTGTTTGAATGCAATATTTATACTGATTTGATCGTTGAATTATGTAAAAGTAATAGTTATTCATGAACAAGAACTAAATAAGAACAATTATCATTGTTATAAAAATAATTTATATAAACAAATTCACTTATATCGTATTTCTGAACATCGAAACTTTCTTTTTTTCTACGGGATCAATTCATTTCATCTCAAGGATAATAGCTTCATATTAAATATTACCATTCAACAACAACTGATATCGTTATAAACAATTTTTATAAGCGAATTAATTTATTTTGCATTTTTGAAAGTAGAGAATTTTTCTCTTTGGTTCACCTCTTCTCTTCCCTGAAGAACAATATTGTCATAGCAAGTATTGCCATTTAACAATAATTATCATTGTTATAAACGATCATTACGAGCAAATTCACTCATATCGTATGTTTAACAAAAAAATTATTCTTTTCTGTAGGATCCTTTTTTCACATCTCAATAATAATATCGTGAACCAAGAAATTACTATTTAATAACAATTGTTATTCTTATAAACAAATTTACTTATATTGCATTTTTAACAATACAGAAAATATGTACTTTCTCAACACGAAAATTCGTCTTTTTGTGTAGAAAATTGAATTCTTTTGGTAGAAAATTATCTTTTTCGTTGAAAATTCAACAATTTTTTTTTTATTGAGAAATCTTTCTTACTTAAAAATTGAACTCTTTCGTTGAAGATTCGTCTTTTTGGTTTGCAAATTCATCTCTTTCGTTAGATCGATTGTCAGAGAATTGAACTGCTTTGTTGAAAATTGATCTTTTTTAATTAAAAATTCAACTTCTTTAGTAAAAGTTGTACTACTTTGTTACAAACTTATTTCTTTGGTTGAAGATTCGTCTCTTTGGTTGAAGATTCATCGAATCATCGCTCTGGTTGCAAATTTAACTATTTTGTTGAAAATTCACATTTTCTAGTTCAACAATTTGCAATGATTTATTTTCCTTTCATGAATGAAAAATCTTTATTTGTTGAAAATTCGTCCGTTTGTTTGGGAAATTCATCACTATAGTTGAAAATTCATCTTTTTCTTGAAGATCTGACTATTTCGTTAAAAGATCCTTTTTTTAAATTAATTTTGTTTACTGAAAATTTAACTTTTCCATTTTTTGTTGAAAATTGATCTTTTTTAGTTGAAAATTCATATATTTTGTTGAAAACTCGTCTTCTTTGGTAGAAAATTAATCTGCTTGGTTAAAAATTCATCCTTTTGTCTAAAAATGCAACTATTTTCTTGAAAGTTTAATTATTTTGTTGAAACTTCATATTTTCTAGTTCAACAATTTGCATTAATTTATTTTTTTTTCATGAATAAAAAATCTTTATTTGTTGAAAATTCGTCCGTTTGTTTAGGAAATTCATCACTACAGTTGAAAATTGATCTTTTTCTTGAAGATTTGACTATTTCGTTAAAATATCCTTTTTTTAAATTAATTTTGTTTACTGAAAATTTAACTTTTACATTTTTTGGTTGAAACCGGATCTTTTTTAGTTGAAAATTCATATATTTTGTTGAAAACTCATCTTCTTTGGTAGAAAATTAATCTGCTTGGTTGAAAATTCATCCTTTTGTCTAAAAATGCAACTATTTTCTTGACAGTTTAATTATTTTGTTGAAAATTCATATTTTCTAGTTCAACAATTTGCATTAATTTATTTCTCTTTCATGAATGAAAAATCTTTATTTGTTGAAAATTCGTCCGTTTGTTTGGAAAATTCATCACTATAGTTGAAAATTCATCTTTTTTCTGAAGATTTCACTATCTCCTTAAAAGATCCTTTTTTTTAATTAATGTTGTTTACTGAAAATTTAACTTTTCCATTTTGGGTTTAAAATTGATCTTTTTCAGTTGAAAATTCATATATTTTGTTGAAAACTCATCTTCTTTGGTAGAAAATTAATCTGCTTGGTTGAAAATTCATCTTTTTGTCTAAAAATTCAACTATTTTGTTGAAAATTTAACTATTCTGTTGAAAATTCGATTGCGTCTTTTTCTTTGAAATATCAATTCTTTTTGGTTGAAGTTTAATCTTTTCTTCAATATTTGAAACTAAGTTTACCAAAGTTTCGGTTAGACTGGTTTAATATGATAGAAATCTTTTTGACGGCCTAATACCAGTATTTTTGTTGTTAGATTCAACAGAGGTCTCTGTTATAGAATCGTTGATAAGTAGATAATCTACTACATCAAAATTAATTTTTATCATGCGAAATTAAATTAAAACGCGAGAAATTAATTTCTAAAAAATTTACTGCGAACTGGATTTGAACCAGCAACCAACTCATTACATGTGAGGTGCTCTACCAATTGAGCTATCGCAGTTCACCAGTGAAAATTTCAGAACTTGCATTTCCTTAATTTCGATCAAAATTATTATTTTAGAGATGCTTTATTTTAAGGCCAGTTATTAATTCAATATTTGAAACTAAGTTTAACAAAGTTTCGGTTAAACTGATTTAATATGATAGAAATCTTTTTGAAGGCCTAATACCAGTATTTTTGATGTTAGATTCAACAGAGGTCTCTGTTATAGATTCGTTGATAAGTAGATAATGTACTATATCAAACTTAATTTTTATTATGAGAAGTTAAATTAAAACGCGAGAAATTAAGTTCTAAATTAATTATTATTATTAATATATTATAATATTATTATAATTAAACCAGTCTAATCGAAACTTTGTTAAACTTAGTTTCAAATATTGAATTAATAACTGGCCTTAAAATAATAACATCTCTAAAACAATAATTTCGATCGAAATTAAGGAAATACAAGTTCTGAAATTTTCACTGGTGAACTGCGATGGTAGAGCACCTCACATGTAATGAGTTGGTTGCTGGTTCAAATCCAGTTCGCAGTGAATTTTTTAGAACTTAATTTATCGCGTTTTAATTTAATTTCGCATGATAAAAATTAATTTTGATATAGTAGATTATCTACTTATCAACGATTCTATAACAGAGACCTCTGTTGATTCTAACATCAAAAATACTGGTATTAGGCCTTCAAAAAGATTTTTAATCTTTTCTGTTGGAAAATTCGACTATTAAAATTTTCAAAATGACGTTTTGCGGCCACCCTGGTATAATCTCTAAACGTTTCCTATGTTTTCTAATATTTGTAAGAAGATTCCGAAAATAATTTGTGTCTCCTTCAGGATTCAAATTCCATAAATTTTGGTCATCAATATTTCCTAAAGATTCAAGACCCTAATGATGTTACAATAATTTTTTTTTTTGCTTGAAAATGGACACTGATGAGCGCGCTTGTTTGTCGCTCGTACTGGGTCGGATCTCGTAAACAACTCGGAAGAGAGTCATATCGGATGATGCGTAAAACGGCACGTTACCTAATGACCGTACATCCTTGCTTTTGGGGCACAGATTGGCCCCTTTCGCAGGTGGCCGGCACTTTGGCCCTCGAGCGATGACGTCGTTGCAAATTATGTGACTGATGAAGGAAGCGGTCAGCCCGTATAATTGAAGCTTTCGCAAAAAATCGAAGCCACAAAGGACATGAAGGCTGCTACCGTTTCAGGGAAGAAATATTATTTCTTCAAAGTCCAACCAACCGGCAATCGCTTTCGCATCATTTCGGATGCCGATAGGATAAGCTCATGTGCGTGATTCTTTATATGGCGAAACTCTCAACGTATAACTTGTAGTATCTGCGCAACAAATTAAAGTCGCCAAGTTAAGACATTACAAGCCACAAAATTATACGCGAAATAAATTTATCGAGAACAAAAGACATCAAAGAGAAACGAACCGAGAAAAAGTTACAGAAAAAGATTGAAATTTATGGGTAACGATCTTTCGAATCTTCAATTGAATAAAGTAGTTTTGTAACTCAGAATTATTATTTTTACTAGCAGCAAAAAAAGTCCCTGGTTTTTTGTTTCCTGCAACTAAAGATATAAACAATTGAAGCAGGGAAAGCTGATTCAAAAATCATACTTTTTCGCTTTGTTATACCTAATTCAGTGAAAAAATTTAAGTTTTGAAATTTTCACAATAAAATTTAGTATTTAAATGTATTCAAATATTTAAAAACTTCCAAGTTTTCAAACTAAATGAATGAATTATCAGGGTGTCCAGTGATTCTTAGGAACAAAATTCAAGGTCTTTTCCAGGTTTTCAAGGTCAAGGAATCAAGTTTTTCCAGGTCTCCCTTTTTACATTTAATAATGAAATAACCAATTGTTTTGCATGTGAAAAATGAGAAATTTTATTTTTTATTGGCCAATGATTTCTAATGAGAGCAGAACCATATATAAACGAATTTCCTAATTTTTTGCGAACATAAGTCGTCTTTGTGAAATCTTGGCGAATATTTCAAAATCTTTGTAAATTAATTGAAATCTTTTGAGGTATTTAAAATCTTTGTGAAATCGTGGAATTTTTGTGAAATGTTTGAGAAATCTTTTAAAATCTTTTAAAATTTTGGTAAAATTTTTGAAATCCTTGAAATTTCTGAAATATTTGTGAAATTTTTTTAAATCTTTATGAAATCTATGAAATATCTTTGAAATATTTCTGACATCTTTTGTATTTTTTTGAAATCACTGGAATATTTGAAATCTTTAAAAAAATTGAAATCGTTTAAAATCTTTGAAATGTTTTGAAATCTGTTGAAATCTTTAAAATTCTTGAAATATTTTGAAATCCTTATGAATTTTTCGAAATATTTTGTACTTTTTTATCACTGGAATATTCTTAATATTTGTGAAATCTTGTACACAAATTTTAAATCATTTAAAATCTTTGAAATTTTTTGAAACCTTTAAAATTTGGTGTGTTTTTATGATTTCTTTTGAATATTTGTAAAATCTTTTTTATTCAATTGAAATCACGGGAATATTTGAAATCTTTGTGAAATCTTTTGAAATATTCTAAAAAAATTTGAAATAATTTAAAACCTTTGAAATTCTTGAAATCTTTTGAAATCCTTATGAAATTTTTCTGAAATCTTTTGTATTCGTTTGAAATTACGAAATCTTTGTGAAATCTTTTGAAATCATAAAAAAAAGTTGAAATCGTTTAAAGTCATTCAAACGTTTAGAAAAATTTGAAATCTGGTGTACTGCACCCTTGTTGAAATCTTTAAAATTCTTGAAATCTTTTGAAATCCTTATGAAATCTTTGAAATATTTGTGAAATTTTTCTGAAATCTTTTGTATTCTTTTGAAATCTTTTGTATTCTTTTGAAATCACTGGAATATTTTTAATCTCTGTAAAATCTTCTAGAAAATTTTTTAATGGTTTAAAATGTTTGAAATCTAGTGTACTGTACCCTTTTTGAAATCTTTGAAATTCCTGTATTCTTTCGAAATCTTTAAGAAATATTTGAGATATTTGTGAAATATTTTGTATTAATTTGAAATCCTCTAAAAAAATTTGAAATCGTTTCAAATCTTTGAAATCTGGTGTACATGCCTTTTTCAAATTTTTGAAATCCTTGAAACCTTTACGAAATCTTCGAAATATTTAAGAAATTTTTGTGCAATTTTTTAAATCTAATGTCTTTTTTGAATCGGGTAGTGTCACGCCTACCCTGAAAGGGAAATGGCTTAATGGTATACTACTACACGGATTTCTTTATAAGATAAACTATTTTAAGAATTGCGTACACGGAGAAAAAAGAGTCTGGTAAAATTTCATGATTTTTAGTAATTTTACAAATTCACAGATACTTTGTGTAAAATTTGCAGACTTTTATTGTTCAGTGATTGTTACCGAAAATATCCGTAAATTGATCAAATTTTTGAAACTTAAATTTAAAAACTTAATAAACTGAAGTTGAAGTCAATTATATTATTTTGTTGAGAATTCAATAATTTTTTTAAAAAGCCATTCTTTTTGGTTGAAAGTTTGTCCTTTTGGGGTTGAAAATTCATTTTTCTATCTGAAAATTTAACTATTCTATTTTTGTGGAAATTTTATATTTCTTAGTTGAAAATTCATGTATTTTGTTTATAAAAATTTTGTTGTTGTTGAAAATTTGTCTTTTGTAGGAAAATAATCTTTCCGTTGAAAATTCAACTATTTGGTAAAAATTCATGTTTTTGTTGAAGACTCGTAACTTCAGTTAAAAATTAATTTCTTTAACTAAAAATGTAAATATTCCATTTTTTGTGGAAATTTATCTTTTTTGATACATATGTAATCTCCTTGGTTATCTGTTTGATTGAAAATTGAACAATATTGTATAAAATGTATTTTACTTGGTTGAAAATTAATTTTTTTACTGAAAATTCAACTATTTTATTTTTAGATAAAAATTCATTTCTTTGGTTGAAAATTAAACAATTTCGTTAAAAATTCGTATTATATATTTCAAAATTAATTTTTTTAAACTGAAAATGTGACTATTCACTTTTTGCTTGAAAGTTTATCTTTTTTTGTTGAAAATTCATTTATTTTGTTGACAAACTGGTCTTTTTGCGTTGAAAATTCAACTTTTTTGTTTTCAATTCATATTTTTGGATTGGAAACCTAACTGTTTTGTAGGAAATTCGTCTTTTTGGCTTGAAAATTCAAGATTTTGGATAAGATTTGTTTTCTTTATTGACTGAAAAATCTTTCTTCATTCAAAATTTAATTCTCTTGTTGAAAATTCCTCCTTCTGTTTTGAAAATCCTGTTTTGGTTGAGGATTAAACTAATTTGTTACAACAGTCATATTTTTTGGTTTAATTCAACTGTTTTTGATTGAAAATTAAATCGAAGATTCATCACTTTTGTTGAAAATTTAACTATTTTTTTTAAATTCCTTTTTTCATGGTTGAAAGTATTTTCAACTGAAAATTTAATTCTTCCATTTTTGGTTCAAAATTTATCTTTTTCAGTTGAAAACTCAACTATTTGGTTGAAAATTCAGGTATTTTACGTGTGTCTTACGTAATTTGTGGATGACCCCTAATAAAATTCTGTATGACTCCTGTTACTTCAAATTTTTTTTAAAGTTGGTCAGGAAAAAGTCAGAGAATTTCGAAATTGGTATTTTGTAGCAACCTTGTGTGACCCCTGCAGAAAATTCGGTGTCCCTATTTTAACAGAAAATCCTGTAAGTTTAGCTGATTTTTTTCTGCGCGTATACTTTTGTTTGCTAATATCGATTTTAGACATTCGCCTCTTAACTCTTAGTTTTACCAATGTGTATTTTTCGTGTCTTAATTACATACTGGGATAGTATCTCAAACGTGATAATCGTAAACTTTCTTTATCAGAAAATCGATATTACGTTATATTTCTTATCTCAGAGCAAATATCTTGCGTCGCGACAAGAATAAATAAAGTGTATGCAAAAATAATGTGTCCTTTAGTCTCCAGGAACTTAATGCGATTTTATCAAAGGTAAAGGCAGCCAATGAGGGCCAGTAATTGCTTTAGCATCCACAAAGTACCTCGTTCCTTAGTGCTCGAAGTACAATATCACTTCTTCCCTTTGAACAACAATTTCTGACTTTACCCTCGTCCGGTATAATCGTATTGATGGAGCCGATAAATTGGGCATCGACCAAAAAACACTTAGGCGGCAAATTGCGTAGGGTCAGAAGGTAAACTAATTTTCAAATCTAATGTTAGGAAGGAAATGAAATTCAAAGCGAGAGTAAAAATTTCTATAGACGATAGCAATATTCGTGATATAAAAAATTCTCAAAGGGGATTATTTCCTCGAAGAGTAGAAATGTCGAGGCAGTCAATTTTTGTTCAGGGTTTCAAACTGTTGTTTTATATCTTTCGAAGAAGGCCTTCATCAAAGAAACATTTCTTTACCGTAAATAATTTTCATTTATTATTTCCATCTTTGTATATTCAATAAATGATTAATTATCTTGATGAAGATCTCAGAGTCATATTTCAGTTTGAGTTAATAGAGAAAAGTCATGTTTAGGCACAATTCCAGTCCATGTGCAATCAATTTAAAATAATTCTTTTACGTCCGAGAATCCAAATAGGAGAAGAAAGAAACAAACGAAGTTGCATCAACACTATCGGACAATATTTATTGAAGTTAAAAGGAGTAACCCGACGTTTCGGAAACCCTCTGTTTCCATCATCAGGGGAATAAAATATTATAAAATTCTAAAAAGATATAATAACAATTCTATTAATATATAATTGAACAATTTTTATGGAGAAAATGTAATTACCAACTTACGGAATGGTTACGAAATTCCTAGGTCATTTTTGGAGTATTAATATTGTTGAAATAAGAAGCGATAGTAATCTAAATAGATTTTTTCTAGAACGATATATGTCCAATAATATAAAGTAAGTCAATTTTCTGTAAAATAAGTTATATTTGGTTAGCGAAAGATATCATAATAAATATAGAGGTTAAGTTCAAAGATGAATAGTTATAATTACCATGTTTAAATTAAATTTCAATCGTTTGTGTGTTAAATAACAAGAGCATTAAAGATTAGTTAACAATGTAAAGTTTCAAAATTAAAAAGTATGTTTTATTAAAATTATTATGAGAGCAGGATGGAGAAGCATCCTCCTCCCATAAAGATGACTCCAAAAGTGACTGTCAAGGAAATTTTAGTAACCTAACATATATTAAAGATGGAGGATAAAGGCGCTAAATTTGAATGTAATTAAAACAGTTGAAGAGTAAGAAAATGATATTCAAGAGGTAGAAACAGCAAGATAAAATATATTTAATAGTATTTGATATTGTATGAACAAGGCACATTCAAGATAGATTTCATACGAATAACTCTAAGATAGAATTGTAAGATTCATTAAGATGATCAAGATCAGTGATTTTATTCAAACAGTTATCTAGTTCTTTTTTAATAAAAACCATTTCAGCAAAAGCTCTTTTTATAGGATGATTCTCTTGATGCAAACTTCAATCTCATCCCAAAGAAAAAAGTGAGCAATATCATCATTAGTATTATTATGATGTGTAAAGGTCTTTTTGTTTGTCCAATGTAGCATTTGCCACAATTACATGAAAAACAGTTAACTACGTTAGTTTTTTCTAAAATTTCTAATTGGTCTTTGCCTAGTTTTATCATTTTATCAAGTTTAGAATTAATACTGACAGTAGTGTTAATTTTATAGGTTTTTAAAATTCTTTTAATATTTTCTGAAATTTTACCATAGTATGGAATAGTAATATTGCTTTTAGGGTCGAATTCTTTTTTTACAGTGTTATTATAATTATTAATTCTGTTTTTGTTATTAAGTTCTTTTAATCTGTTATCAATTTGTTTATCAATAATATCTAGTGGGAAGTTATTCAAGAAAAGAAAATGTTTTACTATTTTTAAGTTATCATTATGGAATTTTTTATCCGAGAGTAAAATAGCTGAATCAACTAAGTTCTTTATAATAGCTATTTTTTGTTGGAATGGATGTTTCGATAAAAAATTAAGCAAGCGACCAGAATAAGTTGATTTGCGAAACCAATTAGTAGAATTAGTAGAGATGGTACCATTATCATTTTTAATAATACTAATATTAAGAAAGTTAATAGTATTGTTCTTTTCAATTTCATGTGTGAATTGTAATCTTTTATGGATTGAGTTGAAAGTTTTTTTAATAATTTCAATTTTGTCTTCAGGAATAATTACAAATGTATCATCTACATAACGAAAATAGGAGAAGATTTCAAAATCTAGTTTATCAAATATCTCAGATTCTAAATCTTGCATTACCATGTCAGCTAAAATTATTTGAAATAGGAGAACCCATGGGAGTTCCAAAAGTTTGTCTATAATAAAATTATTAAATTGGAAATAGGTACTATCCATCAGGAATTTAATCCCTTCTTTGAATTTATCTAAAGGTAATTGAGTAACTTTCTTAATAAAAAACCATCTTTTTTCAATACTTTTAAGTACCCATTCTACAGGAACGTTAGTAAAGAGAGAAGTTACATCAAGAGAAATCATAATGTATTCAGAAGGAATAATGATTTTATCTCATTTTTGTTTCAAATCAATAGCATTTTTTATAAAAGATTTCGGTTTAGGTAGAGCAGAGTTTAAAATATTATTAAAGACCTTAGCCATAGTATATGAAGGAGAATTAATAGTGCTAAATACAGGTCTCAAAGGAAAATCATTTTTATGAATTTTAGGAAGTCCATAAATTCTAGCTAGATTAGTATTCTCTGTAATAAGATCTTGTCTCTCTATATTAGAACCTAAAAAGCCTTCAATTCCCCATTTATTAATTTTATTGAAAGTTTTATTTTGTAAAGATTTTAAGGGGTTATCATCAATTTTTTCATAAGTTGTTTTATCATTTAACATTAATTCCATTTTGTTATAATAATCTTGTTTATTGAGAATAACAGTAACGTTACATTTATCAGCACGTGTTATAAAAAGATCTTTATGTCTTTTGAGAAAGGTTTTTGTTTCAGAAATGTTCTTAGAAATAATTCTATCTTAGTCAGAAATTATACTAGGTTTTTTAAAATATTGATTAGATAAGGAAAGTATTTTATTTCTTAATTCTGCTTGTAATTTATCTGGAATTTTATCAATGCTAGTTTCTACATCTTTTACGATTTCAAAGATGTGTCGATTTTTTGAGGTTAGAAAATTGGAACTAAATTTATCACCTAACCTAAGAATATCGTTAACTTGGTCAGGAATCTGAGTATTAGTACAATTGATAATCCAAGGATCGGAAACTTCTGAATTATTCGAGTAAAATTGTTTGTGTTTACTGATCTGTAATTCAAAGTTATTAGAATTTTTTATATGTAAAATGTTTTGTAGTTTTTTCTCAAGAACGTTATGTGTTAAATTAGGTTTATTATTAAGAGAATTTTGATATTCAATAATATTATGATAATCATCATTATCTAATGAAGAGAAAAGAAAGTTTTTAATTCTAATTGCTTGTTTGTTCAAAAAATTTAAATGATTGTGAACATCAGAAATTTCCATTTGACGGATATGTCGTTGCAATTTTTCTATAGTAAAATTAAGCTTTTTCTTAATAGAATAACTATGAAAAAACAAATTATAAATATTGTTAGTCGAGTTGGTAATATTACAAGGAAGGATGTCATATTTACGGCAGTTTAAAAGAAATTCTTTCCTAGCGATTGTGTGATTGTACCACATCACATGCACCTGTCAATATTCTTCAAAGTTATATTCGCGATAGGTAAATTTGTTGAAACGACTTTTCTCGGAAGCCAATCAGGGGAATTACTTCAAAAAAGATAGTAGAGGGTGTCGATTTCGAATGCCCGACTTTTTCCGGTACAAGGGTGGTTGCGGGAAAAATGGTTTGATGACCGGGAATTATTATTTTTCTGAGTTTGCAGTAGCCACCCTGAACTACAGAGTTCTCAATATTTCTACTTGTATCGCAGAATACAATCACCTACTCAGAGCTTAGATCGTGAGACTTTTTTTGAAAAAATGTGTCTTTTTGAAGAAAAATGCGACTTTTAAACTTTTTTTAAACCTTTTTTTTTACTAGTTCGCTACTTATTTTCAATTTTAATCACATAATATTGAGTATTTTGAAAATTTTAAAAATAATCCTTACTAAATTCGAATTAAAAGCGCTTTAATTCTTGAAATTTTAAAAATAATAATATTGAACGATTCTGAACTGAAAACGTTCAAAATCAAACAATTTAAGATCAAGTTAAAAGTCAAGTGAAGAGTTAAAAACGTTAAAAACTGAACAATTTTATTTTGAATTGAAGAATGTTAAAATTGAATGATTTCAGATTAAGATGTCAAAAATAGAACAATTTGAAAAGATTAAAAATTAAATAATTTAATATTAGAATTTTGAAAATGGAATAAATTAACTGTTTATCTTTTGAATTTAAATCTTTTTTAATTCGAAAGCCATTAAAATTTGACAATATGAAATTGAAAACTAAAGTGAATCTTTCAAAGTCAAGCTTCTGAAATTATAGAATTTTAAATTGTTACTACATAAAAACAATATAATTCAATATTATAACTTTTTAGGCAATTTTTCAAAAGATCAAAGAATAAATTAGCCCTCATTTTCTCAGTTCAAAATGGAAAAATGTTCTATTATAAACCTTTTAAATTGCATTTTTCTAAAAAAAAAACGTTAAAAATGAAGTCATTTTAATAGATTTAAATCGTATAAAAATTATAACTTCACATTTTTTATTATACGTTTCAAGATGCAACAATTTCAATCTTAATTGCAAAATTTGAAACTTATGATTGAAAGAAAAAAAAGGAAATTTAGCTTTTAAACTGAAAATGCATAAATCTAAAATTGTAAACATTTGAATTAAAAAAATTATTCAATTACTAAGGTATCAATCTCTGATAGTTCTATTTCTTATCTATTTTTATTTCAAACTTTTTATTTTCAAATCGCTTAATTTTTAACACTACATTTAAAATTATTATTTATTTTTGAAATTTTTCAATCTCAAACGATTAATTGGTTTTTTCTTTAACTAAAAATCAAACAATTTTAAGATATATTAGATTGAAAATTAAAAAAGAAAACCAAATAATACTAAACAAGATAAAAAATAATTAATTTGCAATGCTCAATTCTAAAATCTTTTCATTTTTAAGCATTGAATTTAACAAATAACTGTCTTAATTTTTCACTGTTTTCAATTTATTCAGGAGGTACTTAATTCAAAATTTTTTAATTACAAATCCTTTAAACAGAAAATTGTACAACGATCAAGCTTTTCAATTTAATATTCTACGATTTCGAAAAATTTAAAACCCAGACAATTTTGTAGGTTTAAAATTAAACCAAACAATTTAGAGTACTCAAATCTAAAATTAATAAATATAAAACTGGCTACCAAGGCTTTTAATACGAACTTTTGAAAGATTTAGTAGTGAAATTGTCCTGAAATTTTTAATATTTCAATGTTGAATCTGAGACTACAGCATTCTGAAAATTGAAATTGGAAACCTCCAACAATTAAAAAATTTTAAACGAAATATTTTCGAATTTAAGCTTTTAAAGCGAAAAATTTTTAATTAAAAACTAGAATTTCGAATTGAAATTATAGAAATTTTAAAGATGATGAACATATTATTAATGAGTGTTGTTCGAAAAATCAGCAAATTAAGAATAAATGTCAAAAGCGATTAAAGTTATGCTGGTGTTTGTTCCTGCTCGCTTGAAGTTTTTGTGTGCGTGTGAGCTCACCGACTCGCTCCTCAATCAGATTCAGTGTGCGAACAATTGTGAACCGCGACGGATCGTTCGCTAATCCTTATCATGTAATCACTAATTACTCTAAAACTCGTACTTGTAAGTTGAGTGCAACTGAGTGTAGTTGTAGAAAAGCTAAAGGGTCTTAGTCAAGTGAACTTTACTTCTATTAATAAATTAATAGTTGTTCTTGGAAATTATGAGTTTTTTTTCATTGACTTTTCCTGCATCCGGCGAACACAATTTAAATGAAAAATTAAAAAACATTATACAAAAAAATAAACATGGTCCTTCGAGCCGGATAGTCATGAAAATACTTGATTAACAATATAAAAAGTGTGAACTAGTTTGGCAAAAGACCGTTGGTGGAAATTCAAATGGCTATCGCCATTGTGGTGTCGCCTAGTGTAACGTTTGACGAAAGTGTTCGCGGTTCACATTAGTATAAATGCCTAATTAAAATTAAAGCAACTGAGTTTTATATAAAACTCAAATTGAGTCGCTGCGGTTGGACTTGAGTATTCGTTTTCAATTATGGAAAACTAAATTTTTGTGTGATAATTGACTGTGAAAAGCACGTACGTGCAAAATTTATTATTGCATGGACTTTACGTCGTCGACAAAAGTCTCATTACTACAGGCGAAATTCCCTCGCTATTATGAAAATCACGCTGTCCCTCAACATGTTTTGAGTGCTCACTTCATCCAATAGAGTCCTCGTAGGATCGATCGACCGTACTGTTTCTTCCATTCAAGTGAAGAAATAATGAGTTCACCAGCTGAAGATTGTCAACACTTTTAAAGATGTTGTTCTCTTACTTATGTAAGGTCTTATGTGTTAAGACAATCTTGTTTATATTATAGCTCTCTGCGCTGGTAAGATAACTTTGGATTATTTGAAATTTTAAAGTTATTCTCTAGGTGAATTAATTTATGATTTGGTCAATAACTACTAAGATCTATGGATACTCGTATTTGAATGAAAGATTATGTGATTTTCTCGCACACTCGATTCTATTTCTCAAAATTGAGATTTAACAATTTGTGAACTATTATTGCGGCTCGTAAAATTATTATTAATCGATTTTCTTGAATTATATTTCTTTAAATAATTCTTCAAAAAAAAAAATGGAGCCTTTACTCTCGGAGTTAACAGAAGTCTGTCAGGGAATTTTGAGGACTGAAACTAATTTTAAAAAACTAGGCAAGTCTAACATTACGTTAGCCATTGTGAAATCAAGAATTGAAATCCTCGATCAAAGATGGGAAAAATGTGAAAAGTTACATTTACAAATTAAAGCAACGGCGACCACAGCGGAACGCGAAAGTCGCGATTATTTCACTAAAAATAAAATATTGCAAGTTGAAGATGCTTATTTAAGTGCTCATGATTTTTTGATCAATCAATTAGATTTGCTCACTCCAGTGCCTAACACGTCTGATAACACGAATCAATCGCTAATTGCACGACATGATTCTTTACCGATTAAACTTCCGCAAATTATTTTGCCTGTATTTTCTGGGGATTATAAGGATTGGGAAAATTTCCGAGATATGTTTGATGCGCTAATTATTCAAAATGATTCCTTATCAAATGTAACGAGATTACACTATTTGAAGTCTTCTTTGAAAGGTGAAGCCGAACAACTGTTAAAACATGTCATAGTAACTGAAGCTAATTTTGTTTCCACTTGGGAGTCGTTAAGGGCTAGGTATGATAATAAGAGAGCTCTCATTACTACTCATTTACAGGAATTTATTAGTTTGCCGAATGTATCTAATAATGTTCTGGAGGATCTAAAAAAATTACGCGACACTACTAATGAGTCTCTGGCGGCTCTCAAAAATTTACATCGACCAATCGATTCTTGGAGTGATTTGTTGGTATTTTTAACGACCAAGAAATTGGATATTCAATCTTTGAAGGAATGGGAGATGCAAATCGGTTCCGAATCTGATTATCCTACTTACAAAGAACTCGATTCATTTTTAGAAAAACGTATTCGCGTTGTAGAAGCTATACAAGCGTCAAAGGCCAGTGCCAAAACGAGTTCACAAGACAAGAATAAAAATGCTAAACAATCAGGACTTCGGAGTCATAATGCATCTTCCACTTCAAAATGCCTCCTATGTAAGGAAAATCATCTACTGTTTAAATGTGGTCAATTTAAAGCATTGTCAGTTGAAGGTCGTAAAGAAGTAGTTACTCGTCACCACGGTTGTTATAATTGTTTCACGCCTGGCCATAGGCCCTTTAATTGTACAAGCAAATTAAAATGTAGTAAATGTGGAAGGAAACATAACACTTTGTTACACGTAAATAACTTCGAATCTATCGCAACGCCATCAACTGACACCACGTCTTTGCACTCTCAATTGGCAGTTTCGAGCTCTTCAGCTCCACCAGATAACGATACTGGTACCGTAGTTCAGGTGGCGAGAGCGAATCATGTCTCACTGAATAATGAATCAGACTATGACCTTTCATTTCATTTCTTAAATAATCATCCAAATATATCGAGTTCAACGTTACTAGCGACTGCAATCATAACATTACAAGCAGATAACGGGAAGGCTCATAAATTTAGAGTTTTGTTGGATCAAGGTTCTGAATGTTGTTTTATCTCAGAAAGGGTGATGAAAATTTTGAATCCTAGTTTCCAAAAGGTTAAAGCCGTAGTTTATGGTGTTGGTGGAACTAATATATGTTCTTCAAGAAAATTAGCACGATTAAATTTGCTCCCTACTGAAAACCACCTTCCTAAAGTCCTAATTAAAGCCTTAGTATTGCTCCATCTTACCTCTTATACATCGCCTGAAAGACCTAATTGGAAAAGTGAAACTAATTTGTCTGAATTGAAGTTGGCTGATCCCAACCCATTTAGTTCTCAACAAATAGATTTGATTTTGGGCGCGGATAAATATGGATCGTGCTTATTACCTGGCCTACAACAGGGTGTGTTAGGCACTCTCACAGCTCAATCTACCGTTTTCGGTTGGATATTGTCGGGTCCAGTTATGGGGAATAAGATGGAGAAAAGCATCCCTCTTACGGTACATCAGAGTATAATTTCTGAAGTCTTGCATGAAGACTTGACCAAGTTTTGGGAGTTAGAAGAACTTCCAAATAGAGACCCTTTGACTGACGATGAAAGACTTTGTGAAGAATATTTCTTCAAAACACATCAACGCACTAACGATGGACGGTACTTAATACGGTTACCATTTAAGAATGAGCCACCAATCAAAATCGGTGCCTCCTTTTCGAGAGCCAAAATTGTACTGGATAAGGTTCTACGACGATTATTTGGAAACCCCAAATTGTTCCAAGAGTATTCGGATTTCTTATCTGAATATGAAAAATTAGGACATATGGAACTTGTAAAAGAGGAAGAGCTTGATACTTCCTCTCAGGTTGTGTATTTACCTCACCACCCGGTTTTAAGAGAAAGCAGTTCTACTACAAAGTTAAGAGTTGTATTTAACGCGTCAAGCTTAACTTCTAACAACAGTTCTTTAAATTCACACTTGCACATTGGTCCAAAGATTCTAAATGATCTAGTCTCAATTATCTTGAACTGGAGAGTGCCCCGTTTTGTTTACATGGCTGATATTGAAAAAATGTTTAGACAAATTTTAGTGGATCCTCGTGATTGTAATTATCAAAGAATTCTATGGTACTCTGCTGCGAAAAAAATTGTGGCCTATCGACTTTTGACTGTCACTTATGGTACTGCCTGTGCTCCTTACCTGGCCAATAAAGTTATTAAACAATTAGCTCATGACGAAGGAAATAAATTTCCTTTAGCCAAAAGTATCCTTGAACAAAATATCTACGTCGATGATGTTTTGTTTGGTGCTGATACTAAAATACAAGCCAAGGAGAAGAGAGTTCAAGTATCTCAACTGTTGGAAGCCGGTGGTTTCTACTTGCGAAAATGGGCATCTAATGATCCAGAATTATTGGAAGAATGTCCTCTTGGCAAACATGATAGGGCTATAGAGTTTCCATTAGCTGAAGATGCTCAGCTCAAGGTTTTAGGCTTATTTTGGGATCCTGAGTCTGATGCGTTTCTCTTTAAAGTAACTTCCTCTCCTATCGATATTCCAACTAAGCGGATCGTACTTTCTGTTATAGCTAAACTATATGATCCAATGGGTTGGTTAACTCCAGTAATTGTTGTGGCAAAGTTACTAATGCAAGAGCTTTGGTTAAGAAAGCTCGATTGGGATGAGGGGTTGCCTGACGACCTTCGAATTCAGTGGTTTGATTATCATAATTCTTTGGAAAAACTAGAATCTCTGAAGGTTCCTAGGTGGACAGGCCAACTGCAATCAAATTTAAATTTTGAGATTCATGGATTTTCTGATGCTTCTTCTAAGGCCTACTCTGCTTCTGTTTATCTTAGAATTCTCGGTGAAGATCTGAATAACGCTCAAGTTAGCTTATTAATGGCTAAATCTAAAGTAGCCCCTCTTAAATACGTGTCCATTCCACGTTTAGAACTATGTGGAGCAGCTTTACTGGCTAAGACACTTAAGTTTGTGATGAATACCATGTTGCTTGAAAATGTCCCCATTTTTTGTCACACCGATTCGGTGACTGTTTTGGCTTGGCTCAGAAAGCATCCCTCAAATTGGCCAGTTTTCGTCGCCAATAGAGTCTCCCTGATACACGAGCTTGTCCCTCGTGCCAAATGGCGATATATTTCGACTAAGGATAATCCAGCCGACTGCGCTACGCGGGGAGTATCACCAGAAAAAATTGCAAAGCACCCATTATGGTGGCAAGGCCCATCGTGGTTAAAGTTGCACTCTACGAAATGGCCTGATTATCACCACGCGTCTCCTACGCTGACAGATTTGGAAACGCGAGTACAAAAAAGTCATCACGTATTAAGTAAGATAAAAGATCCATTCAATTTAGTGTTTAAATTTTCCTCGTGGCCGAAATTGCTCCGTGTGACTGCTTATTGCAAGAGGTTTGTTGATGTCTTTGTTTATGCACACTCTAAATTCCCAAAGCCTGAACCTCGTTTTTTAACTCCTTCGCTTAATACGCTTGAAATTCAACAAGCCGGAAACTTTTGGATAAAATTTGCTCAAATGAACTCCTTTTCACTTGAACTGAAGGCTTTGAGCCAAAATGGGGAAATTGCAAAAAATTCGCCTCTTAAAAACTTGAATCCATTTCTGGATTCTACTGGTCTCTTACGAGTAGGAGGAAGACTACGGTATGCTCCTATCAGTTACGATGAGAAGCACCCCATCATTTTACCACGGCATCACCTAAGTGAACTTATAGCAGTGCATGCTCACATTAGATCCTTACATGGTGGTCTACAATTAACATTACATACACTCAGACAGCGTTTTTGGATCTTAGGGGCGCGATCTCTGGTTAAAGGCCTAATTAAGGGTTGCTTGGAGTGTACACGAGAAAGAGCGACTCTTTCCCAGCAACTAATGGGGAATCTACCTGATTTCAGAGTAACCCCTAATCGCCCTTTCACACATTCTGGGGTAGACTATGCAGGCCCCTTTAATGTACGTTTTGCCCCTGGACGAGGTAACAAGAGTCATAAAACTTACGTAGCACTGTTCGTTTGTTGTTGCACACGTGCTATACATTTGGAGCTCGTGTCCGACTATTCGTCTACTGCCTTTCTTGCCGCCTTCCAGCGATTTTCTTCTAGGCGAGGAAGACCAGCCCACTTGTATAGTGACAATGGTACGACATTCCACGGGGCTGATAAAGAATTGAGAAATTTCATTTTAAAACTTAGACTCGATAATAATTTACATAACGAATTCGTTACAGAAGGTACCTCGTGGCATTTTATACCTCCCTCTGCTCCTCATTTTGGGGGTTTATGGGAAGCGGGCGTTAAAAGCTTTAAACACCACCTAAAGCGAATTGTTGGCGCACACACTCTTACTTACGAAGAGTTTACTACTCTACTGACTCGCATTGAGGCGTGTCTAAACTCCCGTCCTATTGCTCCACTGTCCAACGATCCTGAAGACTTTGCTTACTTAACACCTGGACATTTTTTAATAGGAGCACCTTTGACTAGTATTCCAGAACCACCCGTGGAATTTTTTACGGAGAATAGATTAACACGCTGGGAACTAGTTCAGAAAATTTCGGAAATTTACTGGAGAAGATGGGGCATTGATTACTTCCAATCTTTGCAAAAACGCTACAAGTGGTTCAACAAATCTCTAAACCTTATGATTGGTGATATTGTTCTTATTAAGCATGATTCGCTACCGCCATCCCGATGGTTACTAGGTCGAATTATTAAATGTTACAAAGGAAAGGATGATTTAGTGCGTTCAGTTCGAGTAAAAACTTCTAGTTCTGAGTATGATCGACCAATTACTCAAATCTGCCTCTTACCTATAAGATCGAAAGAAAAGGGCGAGATCTAAAATTTAGTATTAAGCTATCTAAGGATCACATGTAAAAATGAGAATTTTCTACCTTTAAAATTTATTTGCCTCACTAATGTACTATTAGATCAAGGCGGGCTGCTCAGACTTGAAGTGAATTGTTTGATGCGTCTTTCTTCTATGATTTACTTACTTTTCTTAGTTTTTGTCTCTTCTAATTCATACGGCAGGCGGTACTAGAGCAACCTATTTTAAAAGGATTTTTTTTTTTTTTTTTTTTTTTGTTTCTTGTACTTCGTGATGCATCCGCACACGAGGCGGGCGGTGTGTTCGAAAAATCAGCAAATTAAGAATAAATGTCAAAAGCGATTAAAGTTATGCTGGTGTTTGTTCCTGCTCGCTTGAAGTTTTTGTGTGCGTGTGAGCTCACCGACTCGCTCCTCAATCAGATTCAGTGTGCGAACAATTGTGAACCGCGACGGATCGTTCGCTAATCCTTATCATGTAATCACTAATTACTCTAAAACTCGTACTTGTAAGTTGAGTGCAACTGAGTGTAGTTGTAGAAAAGCTAAAGGGTCTTAGTCAAGTGAACTTTACTTCTATTAATAAATTAATAGTTGTTCTTGGAAATTATGAGTTTTTTTCATTGACTTTTCCTGCATCCGGCGAACACAATTTAAATGAAAAATTAAAAAACATTATACAAAAAATAAACAAGTGTCATATTATGTAGTATCAAGTGACATTCAAAGTGATTGGATAGATTTTTTCACTAAAAAATGTTATTTCTGCAACAACAACAAAATTACTGTCATTTTCACCGTTAAAAATTGAAGAATTTTAAATATTCTGAAGCTTTAATGTGTTTTATTCTGAAAACTTTAGAAATTATATGCTTTGTGATTTAAAAGAATTTTCAAATTAGGATATTAAAACTAACTCGTTAAAAACATAATTTCTGAATTAATTTAATTTTGAACAGTTACAATTAAAAATTCTTCAATTTTGAAAATACAGAATTGAAAATGATTCAATTTTCAAGATTTAAAAATAAAAATTCTTAAATTGGGATGATTCTGAAGATCAAAAGTCAAGAGTTTTCAAATATAAATCTTCCAAATTAATGAAATTTCTAATGTAAATGATCAAAATTACAGAATTTTTAATAGTAAAACTTAAAACTTGCATGATTTTTAATTGAAAATTTTCAAAATTAAAAACTCTTTAATAGAATATAGAATAGACTAATTCTGTGTCTAATAAAACCCAGCTGAAAACAAAATGTCAAATTCAATAAAAATATATTGGAAAAAAAGTCAAATTTTTTTTTTTCGTTAAATAGGAATAATTTTGGAAATAATTATAATTTTTTAAAGTTCATTAGCTTACTTTAAAGGTAAGCCTTCAGCCCTTCATAGTGTTTTGCCAAATTGTTAAGATATCTTTAGATGTTTTCCCTATATTCTACCCTAGGGTCGAACTTGATTTAAAAAAGCCGCAAATTTTAAATAATAATTCTGCTTACCACATGGTTTAAGAATTCAAAACAATATTTTTATAAATATTAGTAAAGTGCATTAGAATATGATAGTAATTTTTAAAAAATGTTTTAAGTATATACAAACTTTTGAAATTTTGAAGCAGAATCTTGGAAAATGTATCTAACTTTACCTGAATAATTTATAAATATACTATGGACACTTACTTTCAAAAAAGCCCAAGAATTAAAATTTTTTAAACAAATTGCAAATTATGCCATTTTTAAGATATATATTTTAAAGGTATGTAATTTTGAACCTTTTTTTGGAATATTTTAATTTTGAATATTTATAATTGAAATTTTTTCGATTTTAACCATTTACAATTTAAAAACACTCAATTTTAAATATTTGCAATTGAAAACTCTTCAATATTTATTGTATATGATAGAAAGTGATGAAAGATTGAATGATTTTTTTTAATAGTTCAATTTTGAAGAATTGAAATTAAAATTTATTCAATTTTTAAAATTAATTTTGCATAACTACAATTTTCTAAATTACACATTTCTCTTTGAAAGTTTTGTTGGTTTAACAATATGGCAACTTTCGTTGATTTTATGAATTATTTGAAATTTCGAAGTTAAACAACAAGCGAAATTAAATTTGCTCAATATAATTATAATAGACCAAAAATAGCAATTTCTGTAATATTGAAACATTTTTTAGTTAACAAGTCAATTTTTCTATAAAATGTTTACCAATGGTATCTTATACTACTACTTTTCACCTTTACAAAAAGTTTTAGTTTTTATTTCTACGATTTTTTTTTTTGTTACAAGAATACAATATTGAACAATATTTAAGCTTCATTCTACACCCTTTCGTAAGTTTCTAGCACAATCAGATTAATGTGCTATAAATAATCAAAAACAGTAAAAAAACGCGTTTTCAGGGACGTCAACTGAACCACATATTTCTCAAAAACCGTACATGATAAAAAAAAGTTAATTTACCGATTCGAATTCAGGAATTCGGCATACAAAAGACTACCGGAAACCACTCTTCTTCCCAAGGCCGCAGGCAAAAAAAAGTTGAAAAATGCAGAACTGCTCTAAATACACTGTTAGAAAAATCTGTATGAGATTTAATATACATGTGTGTGAAGCAAATTTGCACTACCGCTACTGAAATGTAACATTATTTTGTATTCATCTACAAGGTTTTTTTAAAAATTTTTTTACAATTTCGTATTGATGCTACAGTGAAATTTACAAGTGAACAAAATTTTACTTTCACAGATATAATTCCTCATGACAACAATAAACAATAGAATTAATGACTTAACATTATTTCTCTCGTACACAAAAAATGGTGTGGAAGGTTATTTTTCATACAAGCAGATTATTTCAAAAAGAAAAAAAAATGGATATCAAATTTTAAAAATAAAATTTTAATTCAATATACGTCACGGGAAAAAATGTTTTTAAAAAAAGTATTTTTTTTTTTCGATTGCAATTTCTTCTGACAACTTTTGAAAAATTTCTTTTAAAGATTTGGGAAAAATATTTTTCTACCACATTGTCATTGTTTTTTCATCAATTGTACTTCGTTAAAATAAACCCATGTTTTAATAATACTATAAGATTTATCAACAAATACATTGTGATTGTTGAAATAATTCTACTGTCACAAAAATAATTTTCAATTGTAACGTAAAACAAAGTACATTTCAAATTAAAAAAATTAAAATTAAAAAAAAAAATTTCAAGATTAGAATTGAAAAATATCCAGAAACATAAAAAAATTTTCAAAAGAAAATTTGTATTCAAGAAATTAAGGGGGAAAAATGTTTAAATGAATCATTGTTAAAATGCAATGTTGCTTGAAAATTGTTATTCTTTCTACTGTGTTTGAAAAATGTTGCATCAATTTTTCGTCGTTAAGAAAATGAAAATTAGTTTAAAGAATATTTGAATAATTATTCAACTACAAAGTTTTTTACAATTTCGTATTTATACTAATGTGACATTTTCTCTTACACAAAAAATTGTGTTGTGGCTATTTTTCATACAGATAGAAATAAAACCAAATTAACAAATTTTTAATTAAATATACACCACTGGAAAAAAATGTTTTAACAGTATTTTTCGATTGCAATATTTTCTGACAACTGTTGGAAAAAATTTTGTTGTAAAGATTTGTGGAAAAAAAATGTTTCTACTACATTGTCATTGCTTTTTCATTAATTGTACTTCGTTAAAATAAAACCATGTTTTAATAATACTGCAATATTTACCAATAGTTATTAATAGAATGAAATAAAATCACAATTTTTTAAATTAAATAATGAGGGCCACCATTGTGTGCCGAAACGTTTGAAACAACTTAATTCGTTTCAATTCACCTGACCCTAAAGCCAACAACTTAGATCAACAATTTCTACACAATTTAATTTTTGAGGGTCAAAATACAATCCCCCAGAGATTATTACATTTAATGTTTGAGAAGAATAAAATTTTCTTTTTTTACGTCTGGGAAATTTATAATTTAGAAACTTAGGATAGAACC
>CAKNYM010052934.1:2070-24015 GCA_932195095.1 Andricus curvator | reverse complement strand
TTATTAGTCTGGAAGATGTCGTTTTTATTAGGTTCTATCCTAAGTTTATAAATTATAAATTTCCCAGACGTAAACAAAGAAAATGTTATTCTTCTTATATACTGAATGTACACGCATTGACTGATATTGCGTCTTTTGTGTCATATTCGAATAAATTTTAATTATTAGTCTGGAAGATGTTTTTATTAGGTTCTATCTTAAGTTTCTACATTTAATATTATTTTTAACAGTGTGGATAAATTGCGCATGCGCACGAAAAGCGCGGCAATCTGTTGACGCACGTGAGTGCACGTGGTCGCGGTTCAAGATGGTTTTCATATAGAGTGAGTGAGGGTGAGATAGGGGGGATCCGGTGCAAGAATCTCTCTCACAAGGTGATGCCAGAGCAGGACTGTGGGAATTCGGGACATGTGCGTTCCTACACACGTCGTGCTCGTGGAGCGCACACGAACGAGGGGAAATCTTATGGTGTTTGGAAAGAAGAAAAAAACAGGGAAGAGGGAAAGAGGGGGAGACCGGACCTCTACTCTACTATATTCGCCCGCGGCACGTCGGTCGGCCACCATAAGGTTTGGAATCCATGGGAAAATCGAGCATGTGCATCGCTCGTGTGCAGCACGAGTTAGGACGCTGTGTATGGGCTTCCGTGACCTGACGCATTCGGAACTCCTACCCATTCAATCGCGAGTGCAGATCGCGTCACGAATTAGGGTGGACACTGAAAGCGCATTGTCCCTTTTTGATCGCTTTAAACTTTCAACTTTCAAGAAAATCTTCGCTTTCAACGAACACTTTCTTTTTCTTCATGGCGAATTTACTTTTCACCCTCTTACATTTATATAAATCGAGATATAAATCATATCAGAGGGGGTGGGGTCTCAATTGAAAGTGGTGATTTTTATGATATTGAATAGAGCTTCTGGTTTTTTTTTTTGTAGCGTCTTGTATCAAAGACTTATCACAATTTATGGATGCAGAAAAATCTATTGAATTGAATACATTATAATTTATTATACATATCAAATTCATTCATACAGAAAACGATTTGGTTGAATCAAGAAAAATTTTGTTGGTTCAACTATAGAATATGGCTATTGTATGGCCAACAAAGTATTTAGTTGACCCAATTAAATTTTTAGGTTGTTTTAACCAAATCTTTTATTAGATGGAGTATTTAGTTGTTTGAACCAAAAAAATTTGTTAGGTCAATCAAATATTTTGTTGTATCAATAAAAATTTGTTTGATTCATCCAAATTTTCATCTATATATCCAGGATAACAGTTTTTCTGGTTCAAGAAATTTTTTTTCTGAGTATTCACTCAGAAGATTTTTTTATTGGCATTAGGGTCGATAATATTTATTTATTTTGTGTTCTATAATTAATTAAAAAAAATATATCTATTTTTAAATGAAATAAAACATAGATTTTTTATGTTTCGTCCCGGACTGACTCCTTGGACTCGTCAGTAAGGCTACATGAATCAGTTCTACCTTATGCATTTTAATTGATCAAAAATTCATTATAATGTATATATTTAATGAAAAAAATTGTTTTTATAAGTTTGTAAATTTCAGAAATGTTGCAGTCAATAATACAGTGCATTTCAACCACGGATAGGGATCTGCATTGTCTCATTGTAATAGCTGTTAATATGAACTTTTTTCTGATCTCATAAACCAAACTTGTTATTAAATGTATTATAATAGATAGTTGTAGTAAAACTAAACATGCATATAGTAGTTAAAAGAAGAAAAAATCAATAATTAAAGACAACTCAACATTTTTTATTAAATATTAATAATAACACCAATAACACCATACATGCTTACTATAAAATCTTGCTATCGTACTATAAAATATCTTGTATAATGTATATTGAATAAAGCAAAAAAATAATAATAAGGAAAGAAATAAGAATTATCTGTAAAGCATAAACATAACCTATATTTTATTTTTACATTGTTTTGTTATTATTGTCCATATGACTATATAAGTATTTAAAAATAACTGAGCGTATATTATTTAACGTTATTCATCAATGTAAAACCTTTTTTGAATTTATTTTAAGATATTGCAGTTGTAGCGATTCGTCCCGGTCTCCCGGAATCTTTGGATTCAGGTAAATTGTGAATAACTTAAAAACGGGGATTCAAAAAAATCTGATTTAGAAGGATTTTATTCCTCACCGGGGAGGCTTCAAACGCCCATAGTTATTTCGTTATTTCTTTAATTCCTTATTTACGAGCCATATATTAAAATTTGGGTAGTCTAAGCTTTGATTGATGGGTGATGTTGAAATTTTTAGCACTTTCAGTTTTTTACAAATCAATTTGAAAATAGAATTATTTAACCTTTGATTGTTTTGTAAAAATTATTGAGCTATTCGCCCTGGTTAACGGTACTTTTGTCTTTTGATTTTTTTCTACCATCCAGTTTGACAGTTTATTAGTATGTCAGTTTGGCATCTTATAAAAAAATTTTCCACTTAAAGTTCTTTCAATTGAATGGAAATGCTTATTTAAATTGGAATATCAATTATAATACATATTTTTATAATTTTTTAAATTAAAAATCATAAATGCTCAACAGGGATTGTCAAAAATAGCATCTTTTTTAGATCAATATGATAAAACATGGAAAAGTTTCCTTTTTAGGCATGAAACCGTTTTCGTGAACAATAAAAAAGACAATTAAAAAATGCATTCAATTTCGAGTTTCACGTGTTTCTTTAATATTATTAAGGTAAAAATTATTTAAGAAAATAGCGTAGAATATAAAAATATAGTACTATTTTAAAAATGCTGCCTATATTTTCTTGAGTCTTTTTTGTCTAAATAATATTATGAAACACGCGAAACTCGAAATTCAATTCACTTTTTAATTTGGTTAAAAATTTTTCTCCAAAACGGGTTTGTATACTTCTGAATACAACTTTTTTCAATACCGTTTGAAATTTATATTAAAATAATGAGAAAAACTGATTTTTTACCTTTACTGAGAAAAATGTATCAATTAACAAAACATTTATTTAATTTTAGCAAATGATACCATATTGATTTGAACAAATGATTTGTTTGGTAAAATTTTTTCGATGTAAGCAAAGAATTTGCTTTTATTAAGCCTACTTGAGTTCATAAAAATATTTTGTTTGATTCAAGCCAAAAATACAATGCTAATATGTAAAGTGATATCTTACACGTAACTTCAAAAGTTAAGATTGTTTGAAATTATTTATAAAATAGAGAAATAAATGCAACGTTAAACAAAATCTATCTATACCAAATTTAAAACAAAAGATATTTAAAATAGACAAACACTTTACTTGGTTTAAACAAGAGATTTATTTCATCTAAACAAAAAATTTGTTCATACGAAAGAAATAAGGAAAAATACATGATTTCTTTGAATCACACAAACATTTCTTTGATCTTATATGAAAGAAATTATTTATTGGATTCAAATAAATTTTATTTGATTCAAACAAACATTTTTCTCAGTGTTTATGAGTGCAGTTCCTTCTAGAATCGGAAAGCCTTTTGTATTTTCTAAAGAAGAAAATAAACTTATAATAATAAAAAAATAATAAATAATAAAAAATTATTATTTTTCACTCTAAATTTTACCACTGTGCACAGAAAAAATCAAAGAAATTCATATATTTTTGCAGATTTTTTGAAATCTATTTTCAGGGAATAACAGCCAATCAAAGTTGAGTATTCTACAATGATCGTAAGATAATCTTATTCTTTTTAAACTTTCAATCATCAGGAAATAATTGCTAATCGACTGCAAAATTAAAAACTCTGTATCAGTATAGGGAAAACCTTCATCTACAAAACATACTTTGTCTTATATTTTTAGAATTTTTTCCTGCTCAAATTTTCACTATAACCTGTACAAAAATGGAGGTATTTGAATTTTTTGGTCAGAAAGTAGATTGTGGGGCGCATTTTTGAATGTCACAGATTTCTATTTGAAAAATTAATCGCAGCTTCAAAAAAAAAGGGGGAAATGGCAAAAATTCTCAAATATAGAGATTATAGTTAATAAAACAAAAAGGGGAATAAGGGACTGACTGTGATATCTCATCTATATAGCAACCGTGGAGGACATCATAACATTACGGAAGTTATTTAGAAATCAATTAATAAAAAACGGAAAATTCTTCAGCAGAAATTCTCTCGCACGTGTTCAACAATGATACGACACGTGTGTTGAAGGTGAAGGAGTGATGGGTAAAGTGCAGAGCATTTGTCGAATCACGTGTATGAACACGGTGCAAACACAAACGTCATTGTTGTAGCAAGTGTCGTTTCTTTTGTATATATAATATATACGTATAATTATGTAGTTGTATATGTAACTATAACTATGTAACAATGTAACAATGTGACTATGTATCCACGAATAATTGTAGAATTGTATACAGAAAACTAAAGGGGACCAGTAGCACTGTAACATTTGCCCTAGTGTCGTAACCGTAATAGCTTTTAAATATAGCGTAGGTGCACTCACATCACTCATTGCGCTTGAGCCTAATTATATGGCCTTTTTGCTCTCACACTCTCCCCTTCTCCTGTCTTCACACTCCCACCTTTTGTCACATCCTCCCACCCACTCACAATGAATAAAAGCTTGTATGTATGTATGTATTCTATAGCACTACAGGACAAGTACTTAATGTAGTTGGAAATTTTCAGTAATGATGGTGAGAGGATTAAAAGAAGTTTATAAAGAGATGGGGTTGTAACAAAAATTAGTATTCTTAAAAGAATATTATTCACTTATCAAGTAATTTAGATTTTTTAAAGAAAAATTGTATAACTTACAAAAAAATTATTTTAACAATGTTCTTGGCAACTGAATTTGTTCTTACTATTACTTATTACCATTTTTTAGAAAAAAAAAATGTATAAACAAATATTTGAAGATGATTTGATTATCTTCAAAATTGGAAAAATTAAAGTTGTGGGGAATGTTTTCCCCGAAAAAATAAGCCAGAACTGATTAAATTTTAATTTTGTTATCAGATATCTGATTATTGGCACGACACTCAGAAAAATGGTTCTTTCAATCAAACATTTGTTTGACCCTATATCAAAGATAGAATTTGTTTAATACAAATAAAATTTGTTTGAGTTAAACAGTGGCGTGTTTGAATCAAATAAATTTTGTTTAAATCAAAAACATATTTGTTTGACCTTATATCAAAGAAAGAATTTGGAAAAATTCAAAAAATTCCCCACATATGCTATATGAGTATATGGGATTTACCCGTTTACTAAAGTCCTTATCGTTTGGATAATTTCTCTAAATTATTCGGAAAATTTTCTAACTTTTTTAGAAAAATCGCAATAAATCGCTATAATAAATAATAACTCTCGGTCTATTTTTAATGTTTCCCGGTCAATTTAAAATAGTTCAAAAGATATAGATGATTTTGAAAGATTTCAAGAGATTTATAAACATTTTAAAAGACTTAAAAGATGTCTCATAATTTTTCGTCAAAAGAATTACAATTCTGATTTGGAAAAGATAATTTGGTAAAATAAGTCTAAATTATAATTCCTTATACGGGACTTCCCAGTTCCATAGTGAAAATTAAAATTCTTTACGGAAATTCCCTGCTCCAAAGCACAATTTCACTTGGAATAGGAACTGTCTTTGTAAATTCTATTTTTATAAATCCGAATTCAAATGATTTTAACCAAAATTTCCCGCTCCATGTGAAAAATTACCTATTCCAAGAAAAAAGTATAATTCCTTACGAAATTCCCCGTTCCAAAGTCAAAATTATAATTCTTTACGAAAAGTACCTGTCGTAAGGTGAAGATTGCAATTCTTAACGAAATTCCCTGTTCTAAAGTAAACCTAAAATAAAAATTACAATTCTTTACGGAAATTCCTAGTTCTATCTGAGAATTATAATTCCTGCCCCAATTATTGTCAAAGTTATATTTCTTTACTACAATTTCTTGTCAATTATAATTCTGTACTTAAAATTGTAATCCTTTTCGAAAAGTCACAGTTCCAAGTCAGAATAATTCTAATTCTTAAAGTGATTTTTTTTTATTTCTTTGATTTATTGCCCGTCCCAAGTCAGAATAATAAATCTTTCAGAAAATTCCCTGTCTCGAAGTCGAAATAAAAATTCTTTAATGAAAGCCCTTGTCCCAACTCAGAATAATAATTCTTCTAGAAAATTCTCTGTTATAACTCAGAATTGGGCTAATAAAACATATGAAAGCACTTTAATTTGCATATCAGTAAATTCGAGGGAAAAATCTCGACCACGGAACAAAATTCCCGGTCGTTTCCCGGTTTTCCCAATCGCCGGGTCAGGTAGATACCCTGATAATATAAATTATAGTACAAGAAGGAATGACAAAAGTTATATAATTTGAGCCACCCTAAAATATAAACTTTACCCTAATTTCACGACTCCCCTCTATTAAAATCCAACGAACGACAAACCGTTACATACGAGGTTTACATATCTAACGGAAAAATCGATTTTTAAAGCACACTTGCATTGGTCGCGTGAGCAGCACGAGTTGTCTTCCCATTGTTATCAGGGATCTGTCTTCAAGGGGGGTTCTTTCAAAAAGAAATCTGAATACAAAAACCTATTTTCTACACAGTAATAGTATAATCCGAAATGCTAAATTGATCCCCAAATTGAAAAAATCGTCTTTTGGACTAAATCTACTTTGTCCAGCAGAAGAGCTTCATTTTGCCCCCCATCACGCGTACCCACATGTACTTGAACCAAGCCACAATCTATTGACTCCACACTAATAGTCTAATTTCTAATCCAGAATGCTACATTGATTCCCAAAATGAAAAATTCGCCTTTTAGGCTAAATCTACTTTGTCCAGCAGAAGAGTTTCATTTTGCTCGACAGCACCCTTTAATGATGAAATCAAACGAGCGTCAATCTTAGCCACCCACTTAATGGCAATCGAGCCCCATCGCGCTTACCCACATGTACTTGAGCCAATACACACACAAATCCGCGAAGAGACCCACCGACATGGATATTAGTGGCGAAGCATGTCAAGATAGGGATAGGGGGAGGCAGACAGCGGAGGAGACTGTCGTAAGGAGTAAAGGACGGACGGACGGACAGATGAGACCCGCGATCCGTGGGAAACCTCGGTGGTTCCTTCCTAAGGAAGGCGTAGGATTCCGTGTGTTTTGTGTGTTGTTCTGTGTACCGACACACCACACTCGAGTCGTTCGAGACCATCTGCCCGAGTCTCTCACGATTCCGGGGCCAGCTGCCGAGTGCCGATATCTTGGCACCGAGCATATAACTATGGGCACACCCACACGGATGAAGCAATTTTTTCAGTGTGTTGAGCAACACCGATGATACACTTTTCGAAGGCACCCACACAAGGGAGGGTGCGCCACATTATGCACTGTGTGTGCAAACTCGTGCAGCGCCTTGCTTGCGCCTTCCTTAAACTGTACGCACGTTAAACCAAGCGCCAGGCAGCCCCACCCCACTCAAACCCCCCTCGAAGTGTGACCCCTGATGGCAGCGAGAAGGCAACCCGTGCAGCTCACGCGACCAAAGGGGGCACTTGGTCAAAATCGACTTTTGGATTTGAGACTCTCTGGGGTTGGTGGTTGTCGGATTTTAATTGAGGGGTGTGGTACAATTAGGGTGAGGTTTGTTTTGACAAGTGACAGATGATGCAATAATAATTTGGAAAGCCACCTCCCGCCCCCAAGACTCCTACAAAACTCTGGTTTCAAAATTCAAGATTTTTTTAGAGGTTTTCCAGATGATCGTGATCTAACGAAATCTAATAAAAATCACCAATGTTCCCATTGAATGCGACATATGATTTCCGAAGTACTTTTTGATGCTGCACACGAATCTGCCTTCCGTTTGTAGCCATCACCTCGATCACCTATCACTATCACCTCATTTTTACAATAGCTATAATTATACTTGAAATCATCTCTATTTGAGTTGATATTTAGTTTTTTTAATATGAACTAAGACCGTATTTGTTCATTTTTGTATGCCGAACAATAATCCGAAAAGAAATTTGAATTCGGATAATTCGTTCTCTCAATTAATATCGTGAAAAATCTGCTACAAAGCATTCAAAATTATACTTACCACAGGGGTTTTTGGGTCACTAATATCGAATCTGAAGTCAGATTTTTGAAATTCACAATGACTGATCCAATATGTCAAGCTTTTGCCAGAATTCGGAGACTTACACAATTTTACAAGTAATTAGAAATTTAAAAAAATACATTTCCACCAGGATTTTAATATTGCAGAATATACCTTGAATATTTAAAACGGTACAAATATTCCCTTTTCTAGGTACCGCTATTCGCACCGAAAAACTTCGGCTAATCGTACCGGAATTTAGGTACACTAATTTTAATCACATGTATCATATTTCTGAAGCCTAAAAATGCTTTTGGTTTCAGTTTCATATCGTGGGAGAAAGTCTTGGAATTTCGTTATTCGGAATGATATATTAGTAGACCCTACCCTACGACAAATAATCTCCTCTTAGGCGACTCGGTAACTCAACAGGTGGACCGAATTGTTGGGGCATTCCTCGTTAGAAAAATAGATGAACTTGAAAGTTGATCTCCTAGAGTCCTAGACCTAAACTATCCAATACCTAAACGACCTAAACATTTAGTAAGAAATTTTCGATAATTTACAATATATTATTTCCCTATTAATTCCTTATTAATACTTAATTGATCCTTTATTAATTCTCGAAAATTATTCATTCATCCAAAAAAGGTTGCCCGCCCTGGTCGAAAGAAATATGATTCTCCTTGAAAAATAAGAAGAACCCAATCAAAATCCAATCTGGATCTCGTTACGGAATGACATCGAATAATTAATCCGCCTGCAGGTTCTTATTTAATTACATATTTTCACCCGACTCAGATGAAAACAACTAAATTAAAAATCGGCCATCTGATTTACGATAATCTCTTATTTCCCGATCAGATCGAACCCCGGGGTACAGGTGTTTCGACGCGCACTGATCGCCAAAGGAAAACCAATCGATAAACTTGTCAATTCATTTTCGACCTAACTTTCTCGAATGTAGACGCTAAAGTCGACTAAAATAATGGCAGTGATCTCCGATCTACATGTATTTTAATGCAAACAAAATTCACGAATGATTTTTAATTTTTAGCCCTCAAATTTAAGTGGATTTAGAGCTATTTATAAATTTATTTTTTAAATAGAAGTTAGTTCCGAAAAATCGATGTTAGTAAAGAGCCGTTCCGAATCCTGGAAGCTCCAGGCACCTGAAATTGAAAATAATAATGAATATTAATAATTAAATAATTAATTTACTTACCGAAATCCGCTCCACGATCACCTGATGTCACGCCGAACTGCAACAAACTGAAATCAAAAAGAAATTAAATTCTTCAATCTTTTCTTCGATAGAATGGTCGCAAAACTTTATTTTCAAAATTCCCTGATTCTTCCCTGACCAATTTTTCATTTCCCCTGACCATTAATATTCAAAGACTGGCATTTTAATCTTGTAACATTTTATAGAATCTTCTATAAACGGAATAATATAATTTCAGATTGAAATTTTTCGTTTTTAGATTAAAAATTTACTTATTTCGATCAAAAAAAGAATACTTTTTTACCAGGAAAGATAAATTTTTAATCCGGAAGAACGAATTTTTAACAAAACAGTTGAATTTTCGGCCAAAAAAGATGAATTTTTAACAAAATACTTAAATTTAAAAAAAAAATAAGTTTTCAACAAGGCAGTTGAATTTTTAACCAAATTGTTTAATTTTCAACCAAAATATTGAATTTTTTAGAAGATAGTTGAATTTTTAACTAAAAAAGATCAGTTTTAATTCTAAAAGGACGAATTTTCGGTCCAAATAGACAAATATTCAACGAAATAGTTGAATTTTTAACCAAAAAAGATGACTTTTTAACGAAATACTTGAATTTTCAACAGAATAATTCAGCTTTCCAGAAAATAGTTGAATTTTTAACCAAAATCCGTTACCATTTTTAATCAAGTAGTTTCATTTTTGAGTTAAAAAGTCGAATATTTTCGAAAACAGTTGACTTTTAAACCCGAAATGATGAGTTTGCAACCAAAAAGTTAATTTTCAATCAAGAAAGATGAATTTTCAACCAAATAGTTGAATTTTCAACAACAAAATTAATCCATAACCAAACAGATCCATTTATAACCAAATAGTTGATCTTTAAAGTTAAAGAGACGAGTTCTGAACAAAATAATTGAATTTTCAACCAGAGTTAAATTTTCAACAAAATAATTCAATTTTAAACAATATAGATTAACTTGTAACCAAATAATTGATTTTTAAACCTAAAAAGATGAATTCTCAACAAATAATGCTATAGTTGCATTTTTAACATAAAAAGGATTAAATTCCTACAAAAGAGAAGAGTTTTAAGATCAAAAAGATTGCCAAAAAATACATGAATTGCAACTATGTTGCAATTAAAACAGATATATTTTCAACCAAAACTGAAAAAGTTAAATTTACCATAAAAAAATTAATTTTCAACAAAGGAAATCAATTTTTCAATAAAATAGTCTAATATTTAACGAAAGAGATATTTTCAAATAAAATTCTATATTTTCCTACCGAAAATAAGAATTTTCAACAAATATAGATTTTTCAGTCAATAAAGAGAAAAATTTGATCCAAATTGTTGAACTTTCACGCCAAAAGGCGATTTTTCTGTAAAACAGCCGAATTTTCAACCAGAAAATATGATTTTTCAACAACAGCAAAAGTTAATTTTCAACCAAAATAGTTCCATTTTTAATCCAAAAAGACACAAACAAAACAGTTCAATTGTCAACCAAAAAAAAAAAATTTTAACTAAAAATATAATCGTCAGTGTATTATTCTTGAAAGTTATTTAAAATGCCTCTTAGAACATTCTATGACTTTTGCAAGATTTTTTTTATATCCTTGACTTTTTCTTGATATCCAGGTTTTTCCTGACCTACGGCCACCCTGCTTCGACAAATTAATTTTGTTAATTATAAAATGATTCTGTAATTAATTAAAAACTTATTTATTAGTGCGTCTCTTTATTAAAGAAAACAACTAATTGACAGTTTCCAAAGTCACAAATACTTATGAAACCTGTTGAAAAGGTCAAAAAAAGAGGAAGTCCCTCCGAATTGAACGATCACGCAAAAGGAGGATTTCGCAAAATCGTCACGAACCTCACCTGCAGCGCCGGTAGAAAGCAGGTAGATCAACAGGGGTTCGAACCCCCTTACCTGATGTTATACTACAAAATACATGTGATTCTAAACTCAACAAGCTCTGATCGATTTTTCCAGCCGGATTTAAGGAATGTGTCTGAATAATAATTCGACATGGACAAGCCACAGGGGATTTTTTGGCAAAGGGTCAAGCTCGCATTTCTACTAATCCCTTTCCCTGCTTTCCTTATCCTTCCCTACCTAGAGCCTCGAATACAACAAAAAAAGAAAGAGGGATGCGTTGATGGTTGAGAGGCTATTGGGGTCAAATCAAGAATACGGAAACGGTTGACCCATTCAGCGAAACGTGCTGGAATCGAAGCAAACTCGTGCTTTGCACGCTTCCTAAAGAAAAACTTCCTGAAAGGAGGCGCATTTAATTTCTATGGGGTCGAAGGGCCCAGAATCGTATAGGCCCTATAGGGGTGAATTCTTACGGTATGCGTTACAATGGCAGAGAGTGTGGGAACGCAGCCACTGCTAGAACCGTGCCCACAGAATACCCGTATATGGGGTCCTATTACGGTTATGGGGGCTACCAAGACTCCTCTCGCCACCGCGTGACTAATCAGAAAAAAAACACAATGACCGCACTTTAGCGGTACTTATCCTTCGGAGAAACGAATCACTTTGCCAAAAAAAATATCAGGCAGAAACCCCGCGAGTAGTAGTAGTGCTTCTCGTTACTCGAATTTCAACATTTTTTATGGTTGACTTCGTGTCAACGGATTTCTCAAGGGAGGATTTCTCGGAGGGGCTGAATGGCCATTCGAGACCAATAAGGCTTTTCACCAGAATTGACCATTGATGACAAACATGTGGGAAAATAGCAAGCTAATAAATTACAGACTTTACAGCCCGAAATTCCCTCAAAACATGGAAAATTCAATATGAAGCGCTTCTACATCAGGGTGTCTCTAGTGATCAGGCAATTTGAAATTCACGACTTTTTCCTGATCATAGATTTTCCCCTCGACCAATTTAAAGACGTCTTTGTAATGTGTGCCAAACTAACGTAAAGAAATGGGAATTTTAACAATAGCAGACTTACATCAGAGATCAAAAGTAGTGTAAATAGTGACACAAATTTGAAACAATAGTGACAATATAGTGTCATAAAATTCTTCAAGTATTAAACGTATGTGTAGTCCGAATCTAAAAGTGTGAAGAGTGTCAGCCGCCTGAAACGAACAATCTTGAATACTAATGGGTCCTCGTGGAGAGCTTTACTAAGTGGTTGTCATCAGAATAAAGATTATGGATCTTACAATCGGGCTATCAGTCATCTTGTGTATTTTTGTGTGATCTATGACATATTATGACTTTGTGAAGCTCTTCACCTAGGGTGATTGATAGAGTGATTGATCAGCAACCTGTGTCTTGATTGATCTAAAATTTATACCACTATAACTTACTCCAGTTTTCTAACCTAATATTTTAAGAATACTAAAAATTAACGTTAATGTGTATTTAACATGTTATTTTTTTCTATACATTATCAAAATTCCCATTAATTTGTCGCAGACTTCACAGCTTTTTCCCTCCTTTTCTCGTTTTTCCATACGTAAATGCGAACTGAATTAATAGAACCCGATAAGAAAACCTAAGTTTTTTTGGTGAAAGTTCATTTCGGTTGAAAAGTCTACTATTAAATTTTTGTTAATAATTCATATTTTTTGGTTAAAAATTCAACAGTTTAATTCAAAAGTCATTCCTCTTGGTTGAAAATTCAACAATTTGATGGCAATTTTTTTTTCTTTGATGAAAAGAATTTTTGTTTTGCTATAAAATTCAACTATTTTATTGAACATTCATCTTTTTGATTTGGAAATTCGTCTCTTTGAGTAGAAATTTCACCTTTTCTGTTAAAAATGCAACTGTCTAATTAATATTTAATCTGATGGAATTTTTTTTTCTTTATGAACTGTAAAATCTTTCTTAAATAAAAATTCAACAGCTTGTTGATAGTTCGTTTTTCTGGTTTAAAAATTCATCTGTTATAGTAGAAATTTAGTCTATTTGCGGCCTTTGCCCAAAATTCGTTTTTTTTTGTTGGTTGAATTCAACCCAAATATATAAATGTTCAACAAAAGAGTTAAGTGTTTAGGCTAAAAAGTCGAATGTTTAAGAAAAAAATTGACTTTTAAACCCAAAAAGATGAATTTTCGACAAGAAGGTCAATTTTCAATCAAGAAAGGTAACTTTTAAACCAAATAGTTACATTTTTAAAAGTAAAATTAATTTTTAACCAAACAGTTGCATTTTTAAACATATAGTTGAACTTTCAAGCCAAAGAGTTGAATTTTCAACCAAATGATTGAATTTTCAAAAAAATAGTTTAATTTTCAACGTACAAGAATTTTTTCAATCGAATGGTCGAATTTTCAATCCAAAACAGTTGCATTTTCAACAAAACGGTAAATTTTCAAGCCAAACAGACGATATTTTGGAAAACAGTTGAATTTAAAACAAAAAAGTATATTTTCATCAACGAAAATATATTTTCAAATAAAAAATATGACTTTTCTAACATAAAAGATGAATTTTCAATCAAGAAGATGTATTTTGAACAAAATAGTTGAATTTTCGACCTAAAAAGATGACTTTAACGAAATGGTTTAATTTTCAACAAAATAATTTAATTTTAACCGAACAGTTTCATTTTTAATCTACATAGATGAATTTTCAACTGAATGGTCGAATTAAAAAAAAAGATTAAACTTCATCCAAAAAAGTTTATTTTCAACCAAGAAGATTGATTTTCTACCAAAGATGAATTTTCAACAAAATATATGAATTTTAAACCAAATAAATAAATTTCCCACTAACGAATTTTTAAAAAAATAGTTGAATCCTAAACCAAATCAGATAATTTTCAACCAAAGAGTTGAAGTTTCAACCAAGAAAGATTTTTCAGTCAAAAAGAAAGAAAAAAAATTTCAAACTAATTGTTGAATTTTCAAACCAAAAAAGCGAATTTTCTACAAAACAGTAGAACTTTTAACCCGAAAATTTAATTTTTTAACAAAAAATGCATATTCAACCAAGAAAGGTGACTTTTCGAACAAAAAAGATCAATTTGCAATCAGAAAAGACCAGTTTCAACTAAAAAAATTAAATTTTCGACAAAAAAAAATGAATTTTTAACCAAATAGCTGAATTTTCAATCAAGAATATTAGTTTTCTACCAAAATACAAAATACATTCTAACAGAATACGTGAAATTCAAACGAAATAGTTAAAAAAATTTCACTAAAAATATAAGTTTTCAAACAAAAATGGAATAGTTAAATTTCCAGTTGAACAAATTATTATTATAAAAAAAAAAATTCAACAGTTGAGTCATGAACCAAATCAGATCATTTTCAAACAAAAAGTTAAATTCTCAACGAAACACGTAATAATTGATACTTCAACCAAAAAAGATTTCAATATAACATGAAAGATAACTGATTTTAATGAAAATGATGAATTTTCCACACAAAACAGTTGAATTTTCGACCAAAAAAGAATGACACTCTAACGAAATAGTTTAATTTTCAGAAAAGAAAATTAAATTTCCAACCAAAAGCAAATAGTAGAATTTTTTACCAAACGAGATGAATTCTGAATTAAAAATATAATAATAGACTTTTCAACAAAAAAATTAACTTTATAAATTTTTTAAGAAGAAAATTAGAAACGCAATATCGTCAAGTCAATCTGTGCAAAAATTCTATTCTTGAACAAAAAGACTCAGAAACATTATGCAACCAAAAATCAGTTATTTTGAAAAAACATATTCGAAAAGCTCAACATATGAAAAAGAATTGCATAGAAAGGCCTCAAAATATGTTTCCAAATCTAAAAATAGTTAGATTTTCTTATTAAGTTCTCTTATTTCAGTTCGCACCTAAGCGAGAAAACGAGAAAAAGGGAAAGTTAATTGAAAACAGGGGAAAAAAGAGAAATTCTGTAAAAAAGGTGGAAACCAGAGAAATATAGGAAAGAATGTTAAGTCTTAAATTACATATAGGAAACAAGGAGTTTCGAGAAAGTTTTTTCAATTTCTTGAAATTTTCCATTGAAGGGAACTTCCGATCGAGTTTCTTACTATAATTTCCGTATATCCGGAATAATCTGTTTCCTATACATATGCAGCAAAATGCAAATGTACTTGGGGAAGTGGCTGGTAACGGTTCGACGAAAAAGATCCAAAAGCGTCCTAATTAGGGAATGAAAGGATCCATTGTGCGGAGTGATGCGAGTTTAAACTGTTTTAAGGGAGCCGATAACACATGTGTCAAAGAAAACCGACTCCGCATGTTTCTGAAAAGTTTGTGAGAAGTAAATGAATGAATCCTTGTGACACGCTTCTGCGCTTACGCCTCCCATTCTCGAGACCCGAAAATCCAAACATCACTCTAAAAGTGACAAGGGATAGGGAGTAATTATTTACTCTAAATGCCTCACTAATTTCAATTCTCGAAACGGTTCTCAAAATAAACTAATAAATTCTAATTAAAAACGGATTCATACAACGTATAATTTTGAATTTTAAACAGATAATCAAGACCTTGGTTTAATAAATGAAATGCATATTAGGGACCGTACTTAAACTCCGTAACAGTTCAAGGGAGAGGGAGGGGTCAAGAGATTTTGTTACGATTTGTTACGGTAATTTTGTATAATTTTGTAAATTTGTTACGTAATTTTCGGAAATTCACAAATGAAACACGAAACTCGCAGAAATTGTACAGAAATTTAATATGAATTTATCTTTACGCGCCAAAGAAAACTGGTGAGTGAAAAAACGAACCTAGCCAACAACAACTTTTTTTAAAGTCAGAGAAAAGTCAGGGATTTAGAAAAGAAATCTTGTAAAAGCCAGGGAATTTATATAACTTTAAATAATTGTCGATTTGAAATTTTTCAATTTTTATTTGAAATTATTTTATTCCGCTTATAAAAGATTCTAGGTTCAAAATGTTACAAATGTAATCTGCCGTGATTTGGAAAAACACCGTTAACTGCAAAAAATCGAAAAATGAGTTTTTTATGTCGTTAGAATCGTGAAAAGAGATACCTGATTATTAAAATAATTTTTTTAAATTGTTAATAACTTTATAAATAATTATTGCATAATTTTTGGAAAACACCGTTAACTGCAAAGATTGGCGAGTTGTGATTTGAGAGAGCCGTAACTGCACTTATTATAAGTTATTATATTCTTTTGCCGTGAACGGCGTTCTCTCAAATCACGGCAGGCCTATTTCTGAGGTCCGTAATTCGAAGAGTGCCGTAACGGCCCGTTACGGCGTTTTCTCGAATTTCAGCATCCCAATCAAAACCGTTAACTGCATTTTAGATAATTAATCAACATTTTTTAACCATTTTTCTTGCAAAAATGAAAAGATCGTATGCAAATTAGTCAAGAACAACAACAAAAATGCATACAATTTCTGAGGTCCGTAATTCGAAGAGAGCCGTAACGGCCCGTTACAGTTTTGTTAAAAAGTCAATCTTTTTGCTTGAAAATTCCCCTATTTCGCAGAAAATTTATCTTTTGAGAAAAAATCATATTTTGGTTTTGAAAAATCAATTTAAATGTTTTTTTGGATAAAAATCCAACTATTTTTTTCAAAATTTGTCTTTTTGCTTTAAAAATTCATCTGTCTGAGTGAAAAATTCGTATTTCTTGGATGAGAATGCAACTGTTTGGTTGAAAATCAATAAATTTGTTGAAAAGTCATACTGTTTGGTCAAAAATCTACTGTTTTGTTGAAAATTCAACTATTTCGTAGAAAATATACCTTTTGAGAAAAATTCACATTTTGTGTTGAAAAATCAACTGAAATCTTTTTTGGATGAAAATTGGACTATTTTTTTTGAAAAATTATCTTTTTTATTAAAAAATTAATCTGTCTGAGTAGAAAATTCATCTTTTTTTGATAAGAATGCAACTGCTTGGTTGAAAATTCAATAAATTCGTTTAGAAAATCATCCTTTTTGGTCCAAAAATCTACTTTTTTGTTGAAAATTCAACTATTTCGTAGAAAATTTACCTTTTGAGAAAAATTCACATTTTGTGTTGAAAAATCAATTTAAATATTTTTTGGATGAAAATTCAACTACATTTTTTAATATTTGTCTTTTTGATTTAACACATCATCTGTTTTAGTAGAAAATTAATCTTTCTTGGATGAAAATGCAACTGTTTGATTGAAAATTAACTCATTTTTTTAAAATGTCATCCTTTTTGTATGAAAATTCAACTGTTATTATTGAAAATTCGTCTTTTTTGGGTTGAAAATTCAAGTATCTTCGTAGAAAATTAACTTCTTATTTAAACTATTTTGTTTGGAGATTTTGTTCCAACCACTTTGTTAAGAAATCATTTTTTTGTTGAAGATTCATATTTTTAGTTGAAAATTCATCTCTTTGGTTAAAGTTTGACTATCTAGTTGAAAACTGATCTTTTTTCATTCAAAATTTAACTGCGTGGGTAAAAGTTGAACTATTCTGTTGAAATTTTTTTTTAATGAAGCTTTATCTCTTTGGTTGAAAATTTAACTATTTTGTTGAAAACTATTTTTTTTTGCTGAAAATTCCTATTTTTCTGGTTGAAAATTCAATTTTTGCACAAAAAATTCGTGTTTTGGCTTTAAGGTTCAACAATTTACATAAACTTTTTTTTTCTTTCATTACTGAAAATTCTTTATTTGTTGAAAATTCGTCTTTTTGATTTTAAAATTCATTTTCTTAATGAAATGCCATCCTTCTTGGTTGAAATATCAACTATTACACTTTTTTGTTGCGAATTTATCTTTTAAGGTTGAAAATTCAACTATTTCGTTGAAAATGTAATAGTTTTGTAGAGAATTTAATTATTTTGTAGAAAATTTAAGTATTTTCTTAAGAAGTCATATTTTATCGTAGACAAGTCACTTTTTTTGTTTAAAATAAATAAATTTTTAATTTGTATTTGAATGTTAATAAATAGGGTACCATATTCCTAAGATTTTAAATCGAAATATGTTGCATTTTCAATAAAATAGTGGAATTTTTAACCCAAAAAAATTTGAACAAAAGAATTGAGTTATCTAGTTAAAAAATTGAATTTTTTTAGAAAAAATTCAAGTTTTAAACCGGAAAAGATGAATTTTTAACAAAAAAGTAATCTTCTACCAAGAAAGATGAAATTTAAACAAATATTTAAATTTTCAATAAAAAATGGTATTTTTCAACCAATCAGTTGCATTTAAAACCAAATAGTTGAACTTTCAAGCGAGAGAAAAATATTCAAACAAAAAAGATTAAAGTTCAAATCAAAACAATTCCATTTTCAACCAAATACTTGAATTTTTAAGCCAAGAAGACGAATAATTTAGAAAGATGGATCCTTAATAAAAAAAGATGAATTTTCTACCATAAGATAAATTTTCAATCCAAAACGATGAATTTTCTATCCAAAAAATCGAATGTCAAAACAGTTCAACCAAATGGTAGAATTTTTAACGAAAAGAGATTAATTCTGAACCAAAAATACAATAAGAGACTTTTCAAATAAAAATAATTAACTTTATAAAAATGATTTTCAAGAAAAAAAGTTTAATTTTCAACCAAATAATTAAACTTTTATATATAAATAGCTGGATTTTTAACCAAAAGAGCTGAATTTTAAACCCAAGATATAATAGTAGACTTTTTAAATTAAAAGAATTAACTTTCAATCATTAAATATGGATTTTCAACTAAAAAGATGACTTTTCAACCAAACGATGAATTTTCAACCCAAAGGGACGAATTTTCTACCAAAGAAGACGAATATTCAACATAACAGATGAATTTTCGACCAAAAAAGATGACTCTTTAACAAAATAGTTAAATTTCCCACAAAAAGAGATGATATTTATTACAAAAGTAAAAACAAATCCAAAAAAAAATTCCCGTTCTTCAAAAAAATGCTCTTATTTTTCACTTATAGAATTTATCTGCTCTCACCCCCCCCCCCCCAGTTTTGTTCGAATGCAAATAATAATAATAATTCCGTGTTCCAGTATATTGTTCAGAATTCGTCAGAGAATAAGTATCAATCATAAATTTTGAGATTGAACAATTTAAACCACTCTTATGGGTCCCCAAAGAGAACCCCATTGACAAATTTGAATTTTACGTAATATTGCGGTTTCTTGACGCTTTTTAAAAGTTAAAAAAAAAATCATTAATCGGTAATTTAAGAATACCCCGTCATTTTTTAACAAATATTCAATTGTTTAAACAATTCTGATTTGTTTAAATATTTGTTTTTTTTTAGTTAACTCGCGAAATGAACGTATTTTCTAGATTTTCTAGACAATTATTTAAATAATACGTATTTGTTCAAGTATATATTTTACCGAAGAAAAGCAGGAAGAAGTAGATGTTTAAACAAATTTAAATTGTTTAAACAATTATTTTGTTAACATATTTTATTTTTACTATTTTTCGAAAGATTGAAATTTTTTTATGTTCTACTTTGCTTTTTAAGAATACTCTTATATGTTTAAACAAATTAAAATTGTTTAAGCAATTGAATATTAGTTAAGAAATGACTGAGTATTCTTAAATTACCGATTATTGATTATTAATTTTTTTCAACTTTTAAAAAGCGTCAATAAACCGCAATATTACGTAAAATTCAAATTTTTCACTTATGGGGTTTTCTTTGGGGACCCATAAGAGTGGCTTAAAATTATTCAACCTCAAAATTTATGATTGATTCTTATTCCGCGATAAATTCTGAACAATATACTGAAACACGGAATTATTTGTAATATATTATCGCGTTTAAATCTTAGATTTACAAAAAGCTGACTTTTTCCCATGTTAAATCAATGGGAAACTTCATAGTCTTTGCGCCACCCCTAAATACTAACCGATTTTGCTTAAATTTGGAGATTTTTTTTTGGCATTCGAACAAAAGTGGGGGGTGAGAGCACAGAAATTCGAGAAAAAAAATCCACCAAGTATAAATAAGAACCATCCTAGTGGCCACCATTCTCTATTAATATCTAAAAAAATTGGTTGATTATTTTTAACGAGTTCTTTAATGAATTGGGCAGTTCTCACTTCCCGTCTTAAAAGGGCCCTTCCCCTCAATAAAATCTTCACACGCCTATATTGTTTTTGTCGTCCTTAAGATGATTAACTCAAACAGATCTTTGAACACAAGAGTCTTTGGGAAGACGTGTAATTGTTCAATTCCTTTTGAAGAAGCTACTTCCGATTGTCATAAAAGGGAAGAGAAATGGGGTCTTGATCTAGGAGGGTGTTCACGAATCAAAGAGTCCCTTGTCACGTTTCAGGAAGTGCTCTGAACATCATACGTGTATGGACACATCACCCACGACTCAAGCTTCGTAAATCTTCGCATAACAGCTAAGTGATTGTGTCATTTACGACTTACAAATCGACACTGTTTGAAAATAAGTCTTACCCAGATCTTAACTGACTTTATTACTCTTTATTGAATTATTTATTCATATCAAACCCAGTTCATAAAATTGAATATTTATAATAATTACGAAATGGGTCCTTTTGTATTAAACTAGCTCACAGAAAAAACAGAAGATAAACTTTACATCGATTTCCGACGAAAGATTCTTTGCAACAAAAATTAACTTGAGAGGATAAACTTTACACAAATATCGGTTAAACTTTCTTTTGTTTTTCCATGACAAACACATGTATTTTGAAAGACGCGAAGTTGGCTGAACAAAACTTTATCGCTCTAAAAAATGTCCTGCAACAAATTTTATTCTTAGTTTTTTCTGTGCTGTGAATTCGATTCCGAGTGTTTCCACTTTGTTTGCATTTATAATTATATGGTGCTCATTTCACGAGCACTTTGCTTCCGGTTAGCAAGTGTATTTGCTTCCTCATAGAGGAAGCATTCGTTTTTTTTTTCAATAATAGAAAAACCAAAGTCTTCATTTTGCCAAATCCAAAAATAGAAATTTACAAAAAATGCAAAATTACAAAAGGATACAAAAAATTATTAAATACAGAGACAAATCAGACAAATCAAATTTTGCATTCGAAATGATAATTTTTCGAGTTGGAAAAGGGAAGGGAATAGTTCTGTCGCATCCTATCCCTTTCCCAGCTTTATTATTTCTTTACGAAAATTATAAGAATTACTCTATTTGAAAATTTATGATCAAAAAGTCTTTTCTATTCATGCGTCAACTTTGAATTATGTCGATGAAAAAAGTTTTTCTGTTTAAAACAGATGATTCAAATATTATAAATGAGCATAACTTCCTTAATCTTCAATAAAGTGTATTAATATTATAGATCAATCGATTTGCCTCGAATCGAGTAATCTTTTCCGTTCTTTCATCAATTTTGAATAATGTTAGTGAAAAAAGTTTTACTATAAAAAATCGTGTTTTCAAATATTATGCATTACCACCGCTTCCTTACTCTTCAATAAAATGTATTAATATTATAGGTCAATCAATTCGACTCGAATCAACACATCTTTTCTGTTCTTGCATCAACTTTAAAATAGGTTAATGAAAAAAATGTCACTATAAAGAACCGATTATCAAAATATATAAAATACCATAACTTCCCTACTCTTTAATAAAATGTATTAATATTATAGGTCAATCGATTCGTCTCGAAC
>CAKNYM010052933.1:914065-932657 GCA_932195095.1 Andricus curvator | reverse complement strand
GGGGGGGGGGCTACACATATACTTACTAATTACGGAAATGCGTTCAGTTACGCTCATTCCCTTTTCAAGGTTTAAGTGGAGGGGGGGGGGCTATGCATTTACTGACTGTTTACGGGTTCAGTCACGGTCGTCCCCTTTTCCAGGTTTAAGTGTTTGTGGGGGGGGGGCTACACATATATTGACTAGTTACGAAAATGCGTTCAGTTACGCTCGTCCCCTTTTCCAGGTTAAAGGAGGGGGGGGGGGTACGCATTGCCTGACTAGTTACGAAAAAGGGGCGAGAAAGAAAGGGAAAGAAGGGACAAGCGTGACCGAACGCATATCTGTAACTGTTTTCTTGTTTTTATTTTTTTTTCCAACGCAATCCTCTTTTTCTCGAAAAATAATGGTTTTAGGCAAAAAGTGTATTATACAAAAAAGATGTATTTTCATACTAGCTAGAATTTTTGTTTAAATTTTTTTTTAAAATTCTGTATATTTACTGAGATAAACAAAAAAATCTTCATTTTTATGGGGTTTCTTATGGTTTTTACCATGAAAACGTCCTTGTCACCAATTTTCACTATGATTTTCGTAATCAGCGCATCAAAATACGTAGGTATACGGGGTTTCAACAAAATCGGAGGTAACCACTATTCGGAACTTTATCCAAAATTAATCAAACAATGTTGATAAATATTCCACTAAATAAATATTAATATTCAGTAATGAAAACAAAATTTTTCTTTAATTCAAGCAAATTCCATTTGTTTAAATAATTGAAAATAATGAACCAATGTTAATAAATATTTCACGAGACCAATAGTAATGATTTTAAGGAAAAAAAAACAATTTTCAAACCAAAATTATTTAAACAAATTCCATTTGTTTCAATAATTAAAAATTAATTGATCAGTGTTGATAAATTGTCCACTAGACCAATATAAATAATTATAAATAAAAAAACGAGAATACACTGCTCAAAAGGTCGATTTCAGGAAGAATTGACATTTTTGGTTTTAAGGGTAGTTTTCATGGACTCCTGGGGGTGTGTTAGGGGTGTCAAACCCATATGTCTGATACATGAAATTCTCCGGTGGATAATTCTCAACAAGTCTCTATACTTTCCCGTCAAATTTTCCCAAACCCTACAAAATTATTCCAAAAACTCAAAAAAGTGATTTTTGCCCATGCATTTTAGATGGGAAACTTCAAGTCAAAACCGGCACCTGCTAAAATCAAAATTAAAAAAAAAATTACGAAATTTATTTGTTCGGATTTGGAATGAAATGGGGGGGATCGATTCTCTCTAGAATGAAAAAAAAAATTGCCATGCACGCTTTGGTCAGCGTGGCAGTTGTGGGGATATGGACTACATTCGTGCGGTCGTTCGTTTTTTTTTCAATTCACTCCCGTCCCAAAAGAGGTTTCACTTTCTTGAAAGCTCAACTATTTTTTTTTGTAAATATAAATGCTTGGTCTAAAATTAATATTCTTGGCTATAAATTAACTCTTTCTTTATTGAAAATTGATCATCTTGGGTTTAAAAATTAAACCCGTTTTTAAAACATTCGAGTTTTTAGCTTGAAAGCTCAACATTTTCGTTGAAAATTAATTTCTTCTGGTAGAAAATAGTCGTATTGAACATTTTTAACGGTAGTGTAGTTTTTTCATGTCAGAATACAAAAATCCAGGGATGAATTGGAAAAAATCAAAGAATTTTTCCCAAATAGGCAGGATTATTTTCGGAAGAGCGCTTTATTATTCCATGATATGAAATGCGAGATTCGTATTTTTGAAAAGTCCTGCATCATCTCTGGTGGAAATAAAGCGGGAAATTACGGCTGTTTTTAAACTCGGTATTCGAGGCAACTCGGTCGAAAAAGGATGATGCGGTCTACCAACCGGAAGTTCACAGGTTGTCTGTAGTCGCGACGGAATTATTGCGGCTGTCCGTCTTCCACGACACGGTCACGAGTTAATCGAATCAATATAGCGAGAAAAGCCGGAAAAAGAATTTATCTTCGAGAGAAACTCAATTGAAATACGTCTTCAGAATAATGCCATTCGACCTTATAATGCCCCCGGATCCTGTCAGATTAAAATATTTCCATTTCCAATATTTTCCTCTCGATAACTCTTTTTCCCAACTATTTCTTTCCTTCCTGCATACTTTCTTACTTAACTCTGATTTGAATGTCTGTCAAATATTTCAAAAACATTTTTCCTTGAATAATTTTTTTTGCATCAACTGTGCACTTTTAAAATAACTTTTGATAAATATAAATAATAAATATGATACTTAATCCAACTTTACTAGAAGTACTCGCAAGTGCCTGGAGGTTTGGCCAGGGGAGAGGAAAACTGCAGAAAACCACCTCCCGAGTTCAGCTGGTTTTTGACAGTCGAATTTGAAGGCACACAGAATTAAAGAGTGTCATATTTTTCGTACACAAAATATTTTTCACAAATAGTTTATCCTACACGGAAAAAATTTATCCGTGAAAAAATCACGAACTTGTAGCTAGGTCTCGGATACGAGATAAAAAAATGAAACATTACATCCTTATTTCTATGAGAAATATATGGATAAATTTCGAAGTTTCTTACGAACATTTCGAATTTCCTACGAACAGTTCCTGAAAATTTGAGACTGAAATATAAAGAGGAAAAATTTTATTTGTGCGATTTAATTTATATTAATTTATAAATTCGCAACTCCGAAGATTCGAACACCAGTTTCTAAACATAAACCAGGAGTGCGTAAACACGCGCAGCCATCAAGGTCAAACAAAATAGGTATTATAAAACTTCTAGCCACTCATCCGAAGAGCTCAAAGCACACATACGAGCGCACACAAGCACCGCGCGTCTGGGTAAGCATGTGTGCGGGCCACGTACAGGCGAACCTACTTTCTAGTTCCCAGATTTGTCGGGCAAGCTCGTGAGTGCCCTGAGAATCTTTTCTTAATCACTCGTAATATTTTTGTAATTATTCACGTAAAAAAAAGTGATGAATCGTTTTAGAATTTTCACATCGAGTTCGTTCGTTTTTTCCGTGTACACAGAAATAAATATTTTTCCTACACAAAATACATTCTAAGCAAAATATAAAAACAGTAAATAAAATACTTTCTATGCAAATATTATGTGTAAAACTTTTCCTAAAAAAACAGTTTTACACCAATTGTTCACCACGGGGAATAGAAAACCAGACTTCACACTCTTTCTCCTATAAATAGGTGAATTTTTATAAAAATGGGGGAATCATAGGGGAATACATTCTTTTAAATAAAATTATTGTATTGGTACCAAATTGAATTCAATATGAAATGCCTAAGATTTTTGAAAATGAAAAAAAATTAATTTTTTACCAAAAGAAATGGATTTTCAATAAAAGAATTAAGTTTTGAATTTTAAACCAACAAATATGATTTTTTTATAAAGTGTTACGAATCTCAGACAAAAAAAATTAATCTTCAGCCAGAAAGAGTTGAATTTTTAACTAAATAGATGAATCTTGAAGAAAAGCAGGAAAATTTTCAAAAAACCAGTTAAATTTTTGACCAAATAAATTAAATTAAATTTTAAAAATACAAAGATATATTTTCAACGAAATACTTGAATTTGACACTAAAGAAGAATAATTTTCAACCAAATAGTTGAATTTTCAAACAAAAATCACAATTTTTCGAACCAAAAATGGAATAGCTAAATTTTCAGTTCAAAAAATTAAATTACGTTTCTAACCAAAGAGATGAATTTTCAACTAAATTGATGAATCTTCAACGAAAAAATAAGTTTTAAAAAAAGTAGTTCAATTTTCAATCAAGTCGTTGAATTTGATATTTCAAAACAAAATAATATTAATTTAAAATGAAAAATAGTTGAATTACACTAAAAAGGTGAATTCTCAACACAAAATGCACTAGTAAATATTTCCATTGAAAAAGAGTTTAATTTTAAATTTAAACAAAAAACAGTTTAATTCAACGGAAAAGATGAATTCACAAAAAAATGTGATACTAGATATTTCAACATAAAAAAATATTTTCATTTTTAATCAGAAACAGTCGAATTCAAGAAAAACCGAAGACTTTTAAACAAAACAGTTGAATTTCCAAATAAAAAGTTATAACAAAAAAAAATTTGCAACAAAACAGTTAAATTTTTAAGCTCAAGAGTCGAATTTTCTACAAAAATGTTGAATTTTTGAACCAAAAATATGAATTTTGAAGAAAAAATGATTAATTTTTTACCAAAAATGAAATATTTACTCAGTCGAAAAAATTAATTTTTAAAAAAGAAATACGCGTTTTCAAAAAAAAAGTTAAATTTTCAACCAAAAATGATGAATGAAATGAAATAGTTAAATTTTTTGTAAGAAAACTTAATTTTCAACAACAAAAAAGAGGAATTTTCGACAAAATTGTTAAGTCTTCAACCAGTAAAATCAGTTTATATCATAGTAGTTCAACTCTCTACCAATAGCTGAATTTTCGACAAAAAATAAGACTTTTCAAAAAAATAGTTTTTTCGACAAAATAATTAAATTTTCAACCAAAAAAGAGGATTTTTGTAACAAAACAGATCAATTTTGAACGAAAAAGTGGAATTTTTAAGCTAGAAACTGGAATGTTTCAGAGAAGTGTTGACTTTTAAACCCGAAATGATGAACTTCCAAAAAAACAGTTAATTTTTAATCTTCAAGCCAAAAAGTTTTTTTAGAATATAGTTGAATTCTCAATCGAAAAAGCCGAGTTCTTTTCCCAAATGAAAAATTTTCAACAAAAAAACTCAAGTTTTCGACCAAACAAGATGATTTTCTTGGAAATAGTAGAAGGAAAATAATCGAAATTTCAACAAACTAGTTGAATCTCTAACAAACGAAATGAATTCTCAAACAAATAATTACATTTTTAATAAAATAGTTTAATTTTTAACCAAAAGAGATGAATTTTGGAACAAAAATATAATAGTGAACTTTTAGATTAATAGGAATTAACTTTTAAACAAAACAGATTTTTTAATTTTCAACTGAAATAAATACATTTTCAATTAGAAATGGAACAATTAAATTTCTAATTGAAAAAAGTAATTGTCAACCAAAAAAAAAAAACGAATTTTCAACAAAATAGTGAAATCTTCAATCAAAGAGATAAATTTTCAACTGAAGTGTTCAATTTTGAAACCAAAAAGGTAAATTCTTTACCAAACAGTCGAATTTTCAACCAAAAAGTTTATTTTCAAACAAATTGTTCAACTTTTTACCAAAATAATAGGATTTTCAATCCAAAAAGACAAATTTTTAACAAATAGTTTGATTTTTGAGCCAAAAAGATGAGTTTTCTACAAAAAAATTGAATTTTCAACCCAACGATATGAATTTTCATACAAAAAAGTTATATATTCAATCAAATAGTTGAATTTTCAACTAAAAACGTTCAATGATCAAGAATAGTTAAATTTTTAACAGAAGAGATGAATCTTTAAGTGACAAAATAAATTCTGTAACAAGGCCGTCCAACATTGAACCAAAAAGTTCAATTTTCAATCAAGAGAGTTAATTTTCTTTCAAAAAAGCCAAATTATCAACAAAAACCGATCGATTTTTAACGAAAAATGTAATAGTTAAATATTCAGTTAAATAAGTTAAATTTCAGCCGAAAACAAATGAATAAATTATGATAATATATGAATAAAATACAATAATTTTCGGCTAAAAATTGAATAGTTTAATTTTCCTTTAGAAAAATTAATTTTAAACCCAAAAAAATGGGGTTTTCAGCAAAATTGTCAAATTTTCAAAAATAAAATCAATTTTTAAGAAACTAGCTGACAAAAAATTTTTTTTTAACAATTTCTTTTGCAATTGAATTTGATCTTTATATCACTTCTTATCAATTTTTAAAAAATAGTTGAATTTTTATGAATCATGGCTTATCTTTCCGGAGAAAAGGTTCTCTACAACTCTACTGTTTTCAGTTTTGAACGTGAATTTTTCTATGACTGGAGTTGTTGAAACAATTTTTTTAATGACAATTTTTAAAAAAAGAAATGACTGTATTTAGAGATTATTCACTTATTATCTTAATTAGAAACAGTAAAGCAGCGACAGTCACAAAAATTCAATTAAAAAAAGTATTGTTAAAATAATTATTTTTCGTAAGTTTTTAACTTTTTTTCATGAAAAATAATGTTTTTTTTTTAATAAGAAATGACAATAATATTATTTCAATTCTTGAAATTAAAAAAAAACTTTTCTTTCCAGAGACATGATTCCAGAGACAAAATCCTCTAGTTAGGTTATTACTGTAATGAAGCTTCAAAGAGACCTAAATACATCTTATAATTAACAATTCCAGTAAAATGTTCTCATTACGTATTAGAGTTGCCCAAAAAAGTCGTTTTTTTGAAGTGTTCACAATTTTTTAATTTAATTCAATTATTATTATATATATAATAATAATATAATTACTTTGTTGTAAAAATCGACAAGGTATTACAGAAAACTACAGAAGTTCACATTTTCTTAAAGTGGATGTTTGGTGTCATAAAAACACTTTTAGTTTCACGTCAATTATTGTAGAAAATTACAAATCTTCACAAAAAATACAACATTTTACAAAAGTTGAAATATTGGCAAACTGTACAATTGAACAACATTTTACAGGACGATTCTGAATCTGTTCAAAATGAAGAAAATTACAGATTTTAACTTTAAAAATAGAAATTTTTCAATTGGAAAGCCTCAGTAGTATTTTTAACAAATTTCAAATTAATACATTCGTAGTTGAAGGCTCTTATTTAATTTCAAATCCTATTTAAATATCGTTTTAATCTGAAATATTCCATGTTTAACTTGTTCAATTTTAATTCTTGAATTAAGGACGACATTTTTTTGAATATTTAGCAATATTTCACTTTTCATTTAAAATGAGCAATTATAGATCAAATATCAAAAACTGAACAATTTTAAACTGAATTATTTGAAATAGAAAGCCTTGAATCGTGAATATTACAGAGTGTTAAATTTAAACTTTGAATTTTATCATTTTAATTGTTCTATTTAACAAATTTTTAAGATATAAGTGAAATGATTTACTTTTGATGCATGAATAACAATTTAACAATTATCAGTTTTGGAAAAATTTAAGTTTGTTTAAGAGATATTTGCAAGTTTTGAGAAGATCCAAACTTAATTTAAAACTGGAAAAAATTTCGAAAAATAAAAACCTAAATGTACATTTTTGAAGATTTTGAAATAAAATTTTAAAGCTTTTTAAGGATCTTTAAAGGTTTTAAGAAAATAAAATAAAAATCTTAAGTTTGATGGGAGAATTTAAAATGATTTTTTATTTTAAAAAATTAATTTTAAGAGAATATTTTAAAAGATTTTTTTTAAATTTTGATTCATGAGCTTTTTAAGCATTTTTAAAGGTTGTAAATGAATAAAAAATTTGTATCAAAGTTTCTAGAAAAACTAACAATAATTTTTTTTTAATTAATATGAAAAGAATATTTAATAAGGTTTTCAAAATTATCAAAAAAGATTCTGGATGATTTTGAGGCGATTTTTTACTTTTGCAGGATATTCAAAAAATTATAGGGAAAATTCGAGTTCGAAGATAATAAAATTATTATTAGATTCCTGGAAAATTTTTAAATGACTTTTTTTAGAAACAAATTGTTAAGAGAATATTTAAAAACATTTAAAAAAATATATATTTAACATTTATAAATTTTTTTATTCATTCTTCAATTCATAGAACTGAAAATGATAGCGTGGATTTCTATTTATTGAAATCTTCCAACTGTACGATGTATAAATGTTGAAATTTTGCAGTTCAACGGCTTTTAATTTAAAAAATTTCAATTTAAAAGTTTTAAAAGCTTGCACTTTATACGCGTAAATTATTGAACGTTTGAATTAAGATTTATTTAAGCTTTAATTTAAAAAGTTTATACTTTAAAGGTATTCCACTTTCAATATGTTAATTTGCGTTTCAGTTTTTATAACTTTAAATGAAAAAACTTTTATCTTTAAGAGTTTCACTCTTTTAATTTCACTGACCGTGATCAATTCTTTCTCAATTGTTCAATTTTTATTTGCAGTCAAAATTTTTTTTTTTTACCTAGAATGAGAAATATTGAGAACAAGGCAATAACGTAATTTTTTATGACACATGCATGATTTCAGCCCTTTTCGACGCATATGAAGCGGGGCTAAAGCTCCACTTTTTACTCCCTAGGGAGTAAAAAGTACTTTTTACTCCCTAGGGACTGAAAAGTAACGTCAGAGGTGAATAATGAAAATTATACATTTATGAGCTCGCATTTTATAATTATCAGACCACTCACCGTATAACTGTGAGGAAATTTTGGTGGCTGATAATAGAATTTTGCGGTTACTTATGAAAAGTTACCATATATAACTGATCAAATTACGGTAAATTACCGAAAATTTTCATAAATTTCCAGAAATTTATGGAAATTAAAACGAATGAATTTTGGGTAATTTATGGTGAGTTACCATATTTACCTATAAAATTGCCATAAATTACCGAAAAATTTCATAAATTTCCGGAAATTAATGGAAATTTTTTTAGATGAATTGTTGGTAATTTATGGAAATTTACCATATTTACCGGTGAAATTAGCATAAATTACCGAAAATTTGCATAAATTTCCGGAAATTTGAAAAAATTAATTTTGGGTAATTTATGGTAAGTTACCATATTTACCTGTAAAATTACCATGAATTACCGAACATTTTCATAAATTTCCGGAAATTAATGGGAATTTGTTTAAATGAATATTGGGTAATTTATGGTAAGTTACCATAATTACCGGTAAAATTACCATGAATTATCAAAAAATTTCATAAATTTCCGGAAATTTATGGAAATGGTTAAAAATGAATTTTTGGTAATTTATGGTATGTTACCATATTTACCGGTAAAATTACCATAAATGACCAAAAAAATTCATAAATTTCCGGAAATTTAAAAAAATGATTAGTTCATTTATGGTAAGTTACCATATTTACCTGTAAAATTACCATAAATTCCCAAAAATTTTCATAAATTTCCGGAATTTTATGAAAATTTTTAGAAATCAATATTGGGTTATTTATGGTAAGTTACCATAATTACCGGAAACATTACCATGAATTATAGAAAATTTTCATAAATTTCCGGAAATTTATGGAAATTGTTAAAAATGAATTTTTGGTCATTTCTGGTAAGTTACCATATTTACCGGTAAAATTACCATAAATGATCAAAAAATTTCATACATTTCTGGAAATGTATGGACATTTAAAAAAATGAATTTTGGATAATTTATGATAAGTTACCATATTTACCCGTAAAATTAGCATAAATGACCAAAAAATTTCATAAATTTCCGGAAATTTAAAACAATGAATTTTAGGTAATTTATGGTAAGTTACCATATTTACCTATAAAGTTACCATTAATGCCCGAAAATTTTCATAAATTCCCGGAAATTTATAGAAATTTTCAAAAATCAATATTGGGTAATTTATGGTAAGTTACCATAATTACCGATAAAATTACAATAAATTATCGAAAATGTTCATAAATTTCCGGAAATTTATGGAAATTGCTGAAGATGAATTGTTGGCCATTTATGGTAAGTTACCATATTTACCGGTGAAACTAGCCTGAATTACCGAAAATTTTCATAAATTTCCGGAAATTCATGGAAACTAAAACAAATGAATTTTGGGTAATTTATGGTAATTTACCATATTTACCGCTAAAATTAGCATAAATTACCGAAAATTTTCATACATTTTCGGAAATTAAAAAAAAATGATTTGAGGTAATTTATGGTAAGTTACCAAATGTACCTGTAAAATAACCATGAATGGCCGAAAATTTTCATAAATTTCCGGAAATTCATGCAAATTTTTAAAAATCAATATTGGGTAATTTATGGTAAGTTACCATAATTACCGGTAAAATTACAATAAATTATCGAAAATTTTCATAAATTTCCTGAAATGTATGGAAATTTAAAAAAAGGAATTTTTGATAATTTATGGTAAGTTACCATATTTACCTGTAAAATTACCATAAATGACCGAAAATTTCCGCAAATTTATAGATATTTGTAAATTGAATCCGTCAATTTTTTATTGAATTTTTGATCCTTTGAAAAAAGTTAACATAAATTTCATGCTTCTTCATTCAAAATCTAATATGGACTGAAATCATGACTAAATTTCGGTAAATGTCTGAAATCATCCATTTGTTATAAAAAATAAAATTTGTGTGAAAATTTGTCCACCAGGGATGATAAAGGATTTCAACGTTATTTTGGCAGCGAGGGTAACCCCTGTATAGACCTCTTATACAAGAGAATAGTAATAGTTAAGACAACTTTTTCTATGTTGCTGGTACTGATTGAATAGTCCCTGCAACTAATAGAATTGTTGTGGGAACTAATAAAATAGCAGTACCATATCTTACTAACTGAATAGTTGGCCCAACTAATCATTTTTTCCATGGAAGAGTTTTTCCGGACGAAGTCCCCCTTATCTCGTCACTCGTTGACCTTAATTGAAAGCGCACATCGGGGCTGATGCATATAAAGTGCAGCGTCAACATTTTTCTTCATGTAGCTTTCATCCCGTTGTAAGCTTCCGGATGCGTGAACACGCGTGACTAGACATTCGTGTGCTCCATAGCAATTTACTGTATACTATATTGCTCTGCTGTAACTGACGTGCGGGTGAATTCCAGCCACACATATAAATAAGGCTCAAACTCGTTGGATCCACAGCTTGGAAATGTTTGCGTTCACAGTGTCACCAGATTGAATTTTTGCAGCTTTCACAAAAAAATTTAGTCACCATTTTTTAGTTTTTTGCTATTCCTAGTGATTTGAAGATTTGAAGAAATTAATTCATATTTAATTTGAAAAGTTTAAAATTCAATTATTAGTATTATACCATTAAGCGATTTCCCTTTCGGGACAGGTGTGACTAGAGTTCTAAAGAGTTTAAGTGCTCGGAGAAATTCTCACGAGCATGAGAATATGCTCGACCTTTATATGCTTTGAGAATTTAATGAGCATTTATGAGCATTTTGAATTAGGATTCAAACAATCGTATTTTCTACTTTGAGTAATAATAATTGCATTATTTAAATTTCGCGGGAAAATGCATCACCTCAAATTGGAAAGGCTGCTAAATCTGAATGATGAAAGAAGTGAAAGTAATAGAAAACATATTATTCGCATTAAATAGTGCCTTATTTAGCGTTGCTACACTATTCCAATTGTAGCGTATTTAATTTAATTTTTAGGATTTCGTAGAATTAGGATTTCGTAGATTTGAGTAGAAACGAGATCAAAATGGGTTGAGTGTCCGTAGTGTTCTTAAGAGTTTAAGTGCTCGGAAAAATTCTCACGAGCATGAGAATATGCTCGAGAATATGCTCGACCTTCATGTGCTTTGAGAATTTATTGAGCATTCATGAGCATTTTGACTTAGGATTTAAAAAATCGTATCTTCTACTTTTATTAATGATAATTTCATTATTTGAATTTCGCGGGAAAATATATCGCTTCAAATTGGAAAGGGCGGTAAATTTAAATGATAAAAGAAGTCAAAGTAATAGAAAACATAGTATTCGCATTAAATAGTGCCTTATTCAGGGTTGCTACATTATCCCAATTGTAGCGTATTTAATTTAATTTTTAGGATTTCGTAGAATTAGGATTTCGTAGATTTGGGTAGAAACGAGATCAAAATGGGTTGAGTGTCCGTAGTGTTCTGAAGAGTTTAAGTGCTCGTAAAAATTCTCACGAGCATGAGAATATGCTCGAGAATATGCTCGACCTTTATGCGCTTTAAGAATTTAATGAGCTTAATTGTAAAGAAGATTTTTTTATTGGCATTAGGGTTGATAATGTTTTGTTTTGTGTTCTACAATTTATTTTTAAAAATTGTAGAACACAAAACAAACCATTATCGACCCTAATGCCAATTAAAAAATCTTCTTTACAATTATAAACATTGGGTTAATTAAAAACGACATCTTTCGAAAAAACAGCAAAGATGTCATCTTATTAATTTAATGAGCATTTATCAGTATTTTGAAATAGGATTCAAAAAATCGTATTTTCTACTTTTATTAATAATAATTTCATTATTTAAATTTCGCGGGAAAATGCGTCACTTCAAATTGGAAAGGGTGCTAAATCTGAATGATGAAAGAAGTGAAAGTAATAGAAAACATATTATTCGCATTGAACAGTACCCTATGCAGGGTTGCTACAATATCCCAATTGTAGCGTATTTAATTCAATTTTTAGGATTTCGTAGAATTAGGATTTCGTAGATTTGGGTAGAAACAAGATCAAAATGGGTTGAGTGTCCGTTGTGTTCTAAAGAGTTTCAGTGCTCGGAAAAATTCTCACGAGCATGAGAATATGCTCGACCTTTATGTGCTTTGAGAATTTAATGAGCATTTATGAGCATTTTGAAATAGGATTTGAAAAATCGTATTTTCTACTTTTATTAATAATAATTTCATTATTTACATTTCGCGGGAAAATGCATCGTTTCAAATTCGAAAGGGTGCTAAATTTGAAGGATAATTGCTACGATATCCCAATTGTAGCGTATTTAATTTAATTTTCAGGATTTTGTAGAATTAGGATTTCGTAGAATGAGGATTTCGTAGATTTGGGTAGAAACGAGATCAAAATAGGTTGCGTGTCCGTGGTGTTCTAAAGAGTTTAAGTGCTCGGAAAAATTCTCACGAGCATGAGAGTATTCTCGAGAATATGCTCGACCTTTATGTGCTTTGAGAATTTAATGAGCATTCATGAGCATTTTGACTTAGGATTCAAAAAATCGTATCTTCTACTTTTATTAACAATAATTTGATCATTTAAATTTCGCGGGAAAATGTATCGCTTCAAATTGGAAAGGGCGCTAAATTTAAATGATAAAAAAAGTCAAACTAATAGAAAACATGTTATTCGAAACAGTGCCTTATTCAGGGTTGCTGCAATATCCCATTTCCTAAATTCTTCTAGGTATAAAACCAACCATGCACCTAGGAAATTAATAATATTAAATGAATTGGTGTTTCTTTGTATGGGCTTTAGGGTCCATTAATCAAAAAACTGTGTTTTTTTAATCAGACGTTTCGACTCATGTGGGAGTCCTCTTCAGTGATTTATTTCTAAACAAAACCAGATTTACATTTTCAGCAATATGCTAAACAAAAACAAATTTACGTTTTAAGTAATATGCTTTCGATAAAAAATAGCAGTGACGAACAATATATAATTTTAGAGATTAAAATAGAATTAGGACTCATTTTGTTGTATAATTTTTTGTTAGAAATACAATAATTTTTTCAATATTCATAGAATTGAAGAATATAAAATATAATGTATATAGTTTGTGAATAATTGGAACTAATTCAAAATAAAACATAAATGAACGAATCACAGAATTATAAATGGGAAACGATGACGAATAATTAGAAATTTGCTTTATTATAGTAATGAAAATTCACGAAATTTTTAATTATTTTAATTTGAAAAACAGTTTTTTATTTATCCATACTGGACCCTAAATCCCATACTAAGAAACACTAACTCAATTAATACCAGAGGGTTAATACAATTCCCCATCATGAATTAATAATATGAATGCAATATAAATTTTGTTTCTAAATATATTTAAAACATTTTTTAGTTGTGTCTTCAAGTCGAAAAGATAAATTTTCAACCAAAGAAATGAATTTTTATCTGAAATGATGAATCTTCAACCAAAAATATGAGAGTTTAACCTAAAAGTTAATTGAATTTTCAACCCAAAAGATTAATTTTCTACCAAAAAAGACTCATTTTCAACAAAGTTTATGAATTTTCATCTAAAAAAAATCAATTTCCAACCAAGATTAGAATAGTTGAAATATCAGAAAAATAAATGTTCAAAAAAATTTTTTTTCATAACAAAAAAATGATTTTTTAACAAAATAATTCAATTTCAAACTAAAAAAGCTAAATTTACAAACCAAAAATATAATATTTCAATTTGCAGTAAGAAAAGTAAATTAAAAAAAAAACGTGTTTTCAGAAAAATTAATTTTCACCCAAAGAAATTATTTTTTAATCAATATAATGAATTTTCAAACAAAAATATGAAATTTTGTTCAGATAGTGGATTTTTCAATCCAAAAGATGAATTTTCTATCAACAACAAAAAAACGAATTTTCAACTAAACAGTTTTTTTTTCAATGAAAGAAATTAATTCTTAACAAAGAATAGAATAGTTGAATTTTCTACTAAACAGATAATTATTTAACGAAAAAGATTACATTTCTTTTGAAAAAAGTAAATTTTGCACTAAAAATGTAATAGTTAAAGTGAATTTTCAACTAAAATGATGAATCTTCACCTAAAAAAAAATTAATTTTCAACGAAAGAAATTAATTTTTAACCAAAAAGATGAAATTTCAATTAATGAGAGTTCTCTTTTACAAAAGAAAGACGGATTTTCAACAAATAGTTAAATTTTCACCGAAAACAGATAAATTTTCAACTAAAGATAGAATAGTTAAATTTTCAGTATACAAAAATTAATTTTCAATAAAAATGAAGTAAATTTTCAAATAAATAGTATAATTTTTAAGCAAGAAGATTAAATTTCTATGAGAAAAGATAAATTTTCGACAAAAATGAAGGTTATATTTCCAGTTTAAAAAATGAATTCTAAAATAAGAAAAATCTCATTTTCAACCGAAAAGATCAATTTTCAACCAATAAGATGAATTTTTGAAAAAGTACATGAATTTTCCACCAAATATTTAAATTTTTAAAAGAATTTCCAACCAAAAGGATGAATTAGTCACCAAGAAGATTAAATATTCTCCCACAATATTCGAGTTTTCAATAAAATACAGGAATTTTAAACCAGATATTTGAATTTTCAACTTGAGAAGATAAATTTTGAACCAAACATGTACGAGGTAAATTTTCAGTTAAAACAGTTAATTCTCACCTAGAAAACATTATTGTCAAAAAAAATAATTAAATTTTGAACAAAAGAAGGAGGTTTTAACTAAAATGATGAAACATCAACCAAATAAATGAATTTTTAACAAAGTTCATTCCGTTTCACTGCTCCAAGCTTAAAAATTTTTGAAAGTATCCGTTTTTTTTTTCTTTTAGGAAAAAATCTCCCTCTATGAGGAAGCAAAATGGTCATAAAATGAGCACAAATAAATACACCCCTAGTGAATACACTCAACTCTCGATATAAGGCCGCCCCCCCCCCCGGCTCACACCGTTCTTAGAACTGATGGCCTCCGCAGTTTCGTGATGAGATGAGCCGCAGGGCCGAGAGAGGCGGTGCTCAGTCAAGCGTGACAAACAGCTCATGGGCCACACTCTCAGCGCGTCAGTTGCATCAGGTTGTGCCTTGCGTCCAAATCCAACAGAAATGATTCATGCGGCCCTGCCTGTTTACGTTTGGATTCCCCCAATTTAGGATCAAGGCCAAGGCAAGCCATTAACGCAACCGGTCTTATATCGGGAGTTGAGTGTATATCCATAGTACTTCGCAGTGGTATTTAAATTGTCCCACTTTGGACATATTAATCTGAAATTATTCAATGTGGTGATTCTTCAATTCTAAATGAAATTTTTCTTTTTTAAATGCATTGAATTAGAAATGACAAAATTAAAACTCCTTTCTGAAATTTTAATCTGAAAATATTAAATTTTTATTGTTTTGATATTCACCTATTTTCAAAATTGTAATATAAAGTCATTCAGTTTCGAGATTCTTCAATTCAAAATAATATTGTTCAATTTTAAATACTTTCAATTAGAAATTATAAAAATTCAATTCCTTTCTAATAACAATTTTAGCCTGAAACGTTTCAATTTTCAGAGTTTCTGATTGAAATTATTTTAATTTAAAACACTTTAAATTTGAAATTATTTCATTTTAAACGCTTTATTTAGAAATGGTAAGAACTTTAAAAAAAAAAATTTTTAAACTTTCCTTTGAACTTTAAATGATTCAATTTTCAAAATTCTAATTTGAAAATATTCAATTTGTATTGGTTTGAAATTGTAGTATTTACGACATTTTAATCTAAAGTTATTCCATTTTAAAATTTCTCAATTCTAAATAAAATTGTTTATTTTTAACATCTTTGAATTAGAAATGATAAAATTACAAATCCTTTCTGATGAAAGTATCCAATTTTCACATTCAAATAGTTTGAAATTTTTAATTTTGAGAGCTTCTGATTAAACATTTTTTAATTCCAAACACATCTAATTTCAATAGCATTCATTTCGAAATGAAGAAAGTTAAATTCCTTCGAACTTTTAATGATCCAATTTTGAACATTCTTGTCTGAAAATCTTCAATTTTTATTGCTCTGTAATTATCCTATTTTCAAAATTTAAATCTACAATCATTTAATTTCGATATTCTTCAATTCAAAATAAAATTCTTCCATTTAAAACGCTTTGAATAAGAAATGATAAATTTTTAACGCATTTCTAACGAAAGCGTCAAATTTTTAAAATTATAGTATGAAAATCTTTACTTTGACAGCGTCTAATTGGAATTTTTCAAATTTCAAACACTTTCAAATTTCAAATTATTCAATTTTAATCGCTTTTGGTTAAAATCATAATTATTATATAATATTATATTTATAATGATTTAAATAAAAAAAAATTAATTTTTGTTTGATAATTAAAGAATTAAAATATATTTTCATTAAGGAATTTTGATATAATTTAAAGATTAACTTAGACAGCAGATTAACTCAATATATTAGGTGCCGTCTATAAACTCTTTTCCCCTTTTAAAAGAATTCTTATATTGCTCGCCTGTTTTCAAGAAACAACCATTTTTTTCTCGCTTTCCTTTCCGATTAAATTTTAACAAAATAATACAAAGTCTACCGTTATATTTTTATGTCGGTATTATTCATTTCGTTTGTTTAAAAATTCTACTGTCTGGTTGAAAATTTAACTATTTTGTGAAATTTTTTTTTTTTTTTGGTTGAAAATTATTTATTACGAACGAAAATTATCTATTCTATTTTCGGTTGAAAATTGACCTTTTTATGTTAAGAATTCATCTTTTTTTTGTAGAAAATTAATCTTCTTTGTTAAAAATTTGACTATTTTACTAAAAATTTCATTTTTTGTTGAGAATTAATTTCCTTCACTGAAAATGTAACTATTCTATTTTTGGTTGAAAATTGATATTTTCTCGTTGAATATTCGTGTATTTCGTTGAAAAGTCGTCTTTTTTTATTTAAAATTAATTATATAAAATGAAAATTCAATTTTAGGTTAAGAATTCATCTTCTTTGTCAAAAAAGTAACTATTTTGCTAAAAAACTAATGTTTTCTTCTTGAGAATTAATTCTCTTCACTGAAAATCTAACTATTCTATTTTTGATTGAAAATTGATATTTTAAACTCAAAATTGATGTTTCCTCGTTGAAAATTCGTGTGTTTTGTTAAAAATTCGTCTTTTTCGTAGATTAATCATTTCAAATGAGAATTTAACTATTCTATTTTTGGTGTGAAAATTGATCGTTTTATGTTAAAAGTTCATCTTTTTTACTTGAAAATTCAAGTACTTGGTTAAAAATTCATATTTTTTTTGTAGAAAATTAAACTTCTTTGTTAAAAATGTGACTAGTTTGCTAAACATTATTTTTTTTATTAGGAATTAATTTTTATCACTGAAAATGTAAGTATTCTATTTTTGGTTGAAAATTCATTTTGCTTTTTGAAAATTCGTATATTTTGTTAAAAATTCGTCTTTTTTTATTGAAAATTAATTGTTTCAAATTAAAATTTAACTATTCTATTCTTAGTTAGAAATCTTTCTATGTTAAAAATTCATCTTTTTCAGCTGAAAATTCAAGCACTGATTTTACAAAAAATATTCACCTTTCTTGTAGAAAATTAATCTTCTTTGTTGAAAATGTAACTATGTTGTTAAAAATTCGCTTTTTCATCGAGAATTAATTTTCTTCACTGAGAATTTAACTTTTTTAAACTGTTTTTGGTTAAAAATTGATACTTTAACCTGAAAATTCTTGTAATTTGTTAAAAATTCGTATTTTTTGGTTGACAATTGATTATTTCAAATATAAATTTAACTATTCTATTTTTTATTGAAAATCGATCTTTTTATGTTGAAAGTTCATCTTTTTAGTAACTATTTTTCTAAAAATTAGTTTTTTCATTAAGAATTGATTTTCTTCACTGAAAATGTAACTATTCTATTTTTGAATGAAAATTGATATTTGAAATTGAAAATTGATACTTTCTCGTTGAAAATTCTTGTATTTTGTTATAAATTCTTCTTTTTTGTTTGAAAGTTTTACTATTCTATTTTTGGTTGAAAATTGATCATTCTATGTTAAAAATTGAGCGTTTTTAGCTAAAAATTCAAGTACTTCGTTAAAAATTCATCTTTCTCTTGTAGAAAATTAATTTTATTTATTAAAAATGTAACTATTTTGCTGAAAAATTCTTTTTTTCCATAGAAAATTAATTTTCTTCACTGAA
>CAKNYM010052933.1:877745-913965 GCA_932195095.1 Andricus curvator | reverse complement strand
TAGAAAATTAATTTTCTTTGTTAAAAATGTAACTATTTTGCTAAAAAATTCTTTTTTTCCATAGAAAATTAATTTTCTTCACTGAAAATGTAAATATTCCATTTTTGGTCGAAAATTGATATTTTAAACTGAAAATTCATGTATTTTCTGAAAATTCGTCTTTTTAGGTATAAAACAATATTTTTGGTTAAAAATTCATCCTTTCTGGTTAAAAATGCAACTGCTTGGTTAAAAATTATTCTCTTTTGGTTGAGGATTTAACTATTTTGTTAAAAATCCATCTTTTTCTGTTGAAATATTAGGTTTTACATTAATTATATTAAATAATTTTTTGGATGAAAAATCAAATATTTGGTTAAAAATTGCAATACTTCGTCAAAAATTCATTTTTTCATTCTTAAGTTTCATAATTTTTATTAAAAATTATTCTCTTTTGGTTGAGGATTTAACTATTTTGTTAAAAATCCATCTTTTTCTGTTGAAATATTAGGTTTTACATTAATTATATTAAATAATTTTTTGGATGAAAAATCAAATATTTGGTTAAAAATTGCAATACTTCGTCAAAAATTCATTTTTTCATTCTTAAGTTTCATAATTTTTATTAAAAATTCAACTATTTGGTCGTAAATTCACTTGTTGGTTGAAAATTCACAGTTTTGATTGAAAATTAAACTATTTTATTGGAAACCCATTTTTTTGGTTAAAAATTAAATTTTTTTCTGGAAATCTTTCCTTGGTTTAAAATTCATCTATTCGATTGTGGATTCAACTATTTTTTTTTTAAATTCGTCTTTTTAGCTAAATTCATCTGAATAAAAATTCTTTTATTTAAATTAAAAATCAGTTTTTTTTTAACTAAAAATTTGGAGAATTTATTTTTTGTTGATAATTCATCTATTTGGTTGGGCATTGAACTATTTTATTAAAAATTCGCCTTTCTCGTAGAATTCAACTGATTGATAATTCGTGTTTCCTTTTGTTGAAAACAAGTTTCTTTATATAAAAACTAAACTATTCCGTTTTTGGTCTTTGTGGGGTAAAAATTGATCTATTTGGTAAAAAATTCAACTTTTTTATTAAAAGTTTAATTATCTCACTAAAAATTTCCCTATTTTCTTAAAGTTATCTTTTTTAGTTGAAGATTTGAATTTTTTTTTTAATTTATTCGTTTGGATTGAAAATTCATCTTTTATGGTAAAGAGTCATCTCTCTTGGTTGAAAATTCGTTTTCGGGTTTTAAAGTCAACTGTTTTCTAAATCATTCGACTTTTAAGCTTGAAAACTTAACTATTTTGTTGAAAATTCGTATTTTTGAGTAGAAAATTAATCTTTTTCGCTGAATTTATTTACGTGTTTGAGGATCCAACTATTTTCTTAAAAATGCGTCTTTTTGGTTGAAAATTGTTTTGTTTTTTTGTTGAAAAGAAATGTTTCAAACTAAAAATTTAACTAATCATTTTTTGGTTAAAAAGTTATCATTTTTAGTTGAAAATTAACTATTTGGTTAAAACTTCTCGAATTTTGTTCAAAATTTGTCTTTTGGTAGGAAACTAATTTTCTTGCTCAAAAATTTATCTTTATTGATTGAAAATTAAGTTTTTTGATTAAAAATTCAACTTTTTTGTAAAAATTTCAATCATTTTCTTGAAAATTCCACTGTTTTGTTGAAAATTCTATTATCTTCTAAATAATTCGTCTTTTTGGCTTGAAAATTTAGCTATTTGGTTGAAAATACTGCGGTTCTTTGTTGAATTTTAATTCTATTTCTTTCTGGATAAATTCATCTTCTTCGGTCAAATACTCAACGTTTAAAAAGTCAAAAGGTCTTTGAGACAGTCAAATATTTTCCCTCCATATGCTGTATCCTGGAAAAATAAATTGAGTTATTTTGAAAACGACTCGCCTGTGTTTATCATTTTTGTCTAAAAAAGAGAACGTGAGATACAAAAGCAATGAAAAAATCCGGGGTTATTCGGATTGGAAGCTCAATTTGATAGTTTGCTTTCGAAAAGAGAGGACCTCCATTTGAACAAAACGTGACCAGGTCCGAATTGGCACCGAAATTCGGTGAGGAACAATGTCGTGGGTCGACAAAATAGGCTCGGCCGGTTTCAAGTGCGTGGGGTTGCACTGTGCCGAGAATGGCGCAGGTGTCCGCTCACCTCACAATGCGCGAGAAGAGGCGTCCTGCGCATGTATGTTGCAGCACGCACTTTCGAGCCTCGAAACAGAATAAACGTTCGGCCCACGCCATCCGCTCGCCGCAATTGCTGCACGCCCGTGTAAAATTGGATAATGCCGTAGAAATAGGTGGATTTATGCGCCGCGAGGAACACCGCCGGGCTTGTATCCATTCACTCGTGAACCTCAATCTGACAATCAACGATATTTCGATTGTCCAATCTGCAGACATCCCTTGACAATCCAAAACCATTTCCCTGATAAACGTTTCCGCGTACGTCAAAACCAAGCAGATCGAAAATAGGAAATTTTCTGTATTTCGATTACACAGAAAAAACTGAGGGTTCGGTAATGTTGCGGCTTGAGTAAAAGTTGGTATCATTTAAAACTGAGACTCCATTAGATAGTAGAAATTCTCACGAGCATGAGAATATGCTCGACCTTCATGTGCTTTTAGAATTTAATGAGCATTTAGGAGCATTTTGAATTAGGATTTAAAAAATCTTAGTTTCTAATTTCATTAATAATAATTGCATTATTTAAATTTCGCGGGAAAATGCAGCGCTTCAAATTGGAAACGGCGCTAAATTTAAATGATAAAAGAAGTCAAAGTAATAGACAACATATATTATTCGCATTAAACAGTGCCTTACTCAGGATTGCTACAATATCCCAATTTCCAAATTCTTCTCGGTATAAAACCAACCATACACCTAGAAGATTAATAATATTAATGCAAAATAAATTTTCTTTTCCAATATATATAAAATACTTTTTAGTTGTGTTTTCAAGTCAAAAAGATAAATTTTCAACGAAACAAATGAATTTTTAACTCAAACGATGAATCTTCAACCAAATATATGAATTTCTAACCAAATAGTTAGTTGAATTTTCAACCCAAAAGATTAATTTTCTACCAAAAAAGAATCTTTTTCAACAAAGTTTATGAATTTTCATCTAAAAAACATCAATTTTCAACGAAGATTAGAACATTTAAAATATCAGAAAAATACATGTTCGACCAAAAAACAAAAACGTATTTTAAAAACATGTATTTTTTTCATAACAAAAAAATGATTTTTTAACCAAAAACAGAAGAATTAAATTTTCAGTTAAGACAATCAATTTAAAAACAACAATGAATTATCAACAACATAATTCAATATTAAACTAAAAAACATGAATTTACAAACCAAAAATATAATACATATTTCAATTTGCAGTTAGAAAAGTAAATTAAAAAAAAACGAGTTTTCAGCAAAATTAATTAACTTTCAACTAAAAATATAAATTTTCAACCGAAAGTGGAATAGTTATACTTTCAGATAAAAAAATTAATGAATTTTCAACCAAAAATGTGAAATTTTGTCCAAATAGTGGATTTTTCAATCCAAAAGGCGAATTTTCTATCAAAAGAAAAAACTAATTTTTAACTAAACAGTTTTTTGTAATGAAAAAAAAATGAATTCTTAACAAAAAATAGAATAGTTAAATTTCCTGCTAAACAGATAATAATTTTCTAACGAAAAAGATTATATTTCTATCAAAAAAGGTCAATTTTCCACAAAAAATTTAATAGTTAAAGTGAATTTTCAACTAAAATGATAAATATTCACCTAAAAAAAAATTTATTTTCAATCAAATACATGCATTTCAAACTGAAAAGATAAATTTGCTACCAAAAATAATGTAGGATAATTTTCAGTCAGTAAAATAAATTTCCAAACAAAAAACAAACGAATTTTCAACCAAAGGAATTAATTTTTAACCAAAAAGATGAAATTTCAACTAATGAGAGAGTTGTCTTTTACAACAAAAAAAGACGGATTTTCAACAAATAGTTAAGTTTTCACCGAAAAGAGATAAATTTTCAACTTAAAAATACAATAGTTAAATTTAGACTTTACAAAATTTATTTTTAATAGAACTAAATTCGTTGTTCTTATTGAGAATTAAAGTTCTTCACTAAAAATGTAACTATTCTATTTTTGGTTGGAAATTTATATTTTAAATTGAGAAATGATCTTTTCTCGTTACAAATTCGTGTATTTTGTTAAAAATTCATCTTCTTTGGTCGAAAATTAATGATTTCAAATGAAAATTTTAATATTTTATTGTTGGTTGAAAATTGATCTTTTTATGTTAAAAAATCATCTTTTTTCATTCGAAAATTCAAGTAAAGGGTTAAAAATGCATCTTTTTTTCGTAGAAAATTAATTTTCTTTGTTAAAAATGTAACTATTTTGCTAAAAATTCGTTTTTTATTAAGAATTAATTTTCTTCACTGAAGATGTAAGTATTCTATTTTTGGTTAAAAATTGATATTTTAAAATGAAAATTTGTTTATTTTGTTACAAATTCGTTTTTTTTTTCGTAATTCGTATTCATCCTTTTTGGTTAAAAATGTAACTGCTTGGTTGAAATTTAATCTCTTTTGGTTGACAATTTAACTATTTTGTTGAAGTATTAACTATTACATGTTTTGTGAAAATTATTTTTTTTTGGGTGAAAAATCAACTATTTGGTTGAAAGTTGAACACCTTTGTGAAAAATTTTTTTTAGTTTAAAATTCATAATTTTTGTTGAAAATTCAACTATTTGGCCGTAAATTCACTTTTTTGTGAATTAAATGACCATGGCCACAGTAGAACACACTACATTTTCACTAAAATAGATCACTTTTGTACTCAGAATGGGAAAGTTAAATTTTCAATTCAAAAATTTATTTTCAATGGAAAAAGAAATTTCAGCAAAACAGCTCAATATTCGACCAAAATAGTTAAATTTTTAACAAAATAGTTAAATTCTGAACAAAATAGTTCAATTTTTAACCAAATTGATGCATTTTCACCCTAAAGATGAATTTTCTATCAAATGTTCTGATTTTTAATCAAAAAAGATTAAACTTCAACTAGAAACAGTTGCATTTTCAAGAAAATATTTAGATTTTTTTTTAAGACATTTGAATTTTTAACAAACAAAAATGAATTTTCAATCCAGAAGGACGAAATTTGAACAAAAAAGTTAAATTGTTGACCGAAATAATTAAATTTTCAACAAAATAGTTGAACTTTCATCCTGAAGAAGAATTTTTATTTGTCAACTTCAACTAAAACTGTTGCCTTCTCAACCGAATAATTAAATTTTTAGATGACAGTTGAATTTTAAACCAACGAAGATGAAGTTTCAATCCAAAAGACACAAATTTTAACAAAAAAGTTAAATTTTCAACCAAAATAGTTAAATTTTTAACAAAATGGTTAAATTTATAAACAGGTAATGAAATTCTCATCCTAAGCATTAAACTTCAACTAAGAACTGTTGCCGTTTCAAACAAAAAATTTAATTTTTTAGAAGAGAGTTGAATTTTCAACAAAAAAATATGAATTTTTATTCCAAAAAGACGAAATCTCAACGAAACAGATCAATTTTCGACCAAAGTAGTTAAATTTTTGAAAAAATTATTACATTTCCAAAAACAAAGCTTCATTTTTAACTTAATTGTTGAATTTTCATTCTAAAGATGAATTTTTAATCAATAGTCCAATTTAAAAAAAAAATCAACTTTATCTAAAAACGGTTGCCTTTTCAACAAAATAATTAAATTCTTTAGAAGACAGTTAAATGTTCGATCAAAGTAATTAAATTCTCAACATAATGATCAAATTTTCAACAAACTTATTGAATGTTCATCCTAAACATTACTTTTTCATGAAGTGGTCCAATTTCCAAACAAAAATATTAAACTTCAACCAAAAAACTTTTTAACCAACAAATTAAATTTTAAAAATGTTCCAACAAACGAAGATGAATTTTCAATCCAAAAAGACGAATTTTCAACAAAACAGGTCATTTTTCGACCAAAATAGTTAAATTTTCCACCAAATAATTAAATTTCTAAAAAGAGTTGCATTTGTAACTTAATTGTTGCATTTCCATAGTAAAGATGAATTTTTAATCAAACGGTCCAATTTTCAAACAAAAAAGATTAAATTTGAACTCAAAACGGTTGCCTTTTCAACAAGATAATTAAATTTTTTCATCCAAAAGGATGAATTTTCTGTCCAAGTAGACAATTCTTTAGCAAAACAGTTAAATTTTTTACTAAAAAAGATTACTTTTTAACAAAAAAATTGAATTTTCTACAATACGATTAAATTTGCAACACAGTAGTTAAATAATTAACCGAATACTTGCATTTTCTATTTACAAAGATGAATTTTTAACCCAATAGTCGAATTTTCAACAACAGAATTTAATTTTTAACCAAATAGTTGCATTTATGACCAGATGACCATATATTCAAATTTTAATCCTATAAAGATCAATTTTCAACCAAATGGTCTAATTTTTAATTGAAAAATATTAAACTTAAAAAATGCCAGTTGCATTTTCAACCAAAAAGTTAATTGTTCAAACCAAAAATACGAGTTTTTTAGACGACAGTTGAAATTTCAAATTGAAAAGTCAAATTTTCAACATAAAGATGAATTCTAAACAAAAAATGTAATAGTTGATATCTTAACTAACAAAAAAAAAAGAATTTTTAACAAAATAGATCAGTTTGAAGAAAATTTGATTTTTCAACGGAATAATGAAATTTTCAACCAATAATGGAAAAGAGAAACTCTTAGTTAGAAAAATTATTTTTAATAAAATAAAAACTATTTGAAAAAAAAATATTCCAATTTTTCACCAGAGATGAAGTTTCAACAAATATTTTTCAGCCAAGATAGAAAAAAAGTTCATCCAAATCGTTTAAATTGCAAGAAAAAAAAACTAAATTTTCTGTAAAAAAGATCAATTTTCAACAAAAAAGTGCAACTTTCAACCTGAGAGATGATTTTTTAATAAAAAATATAAATCTTCAACTGGAATAGTTGAATTTCCAGTTAAAAAAATTAATTTTATTAATTAAAAATTAATTTTCAACAAATAAACGAATTTTGAATGCAAGAGATGAAGTTTCAACTAAAATAATGAATATTCATAAAAAAAATGATTTTTTAATAAAATGAATCAACCTTCAATCAAGTTGTTTAATTTCGAACCAAAACAAAATTTTCAACCAATAATGTAATAATAGATACTTCAAATAAAAAAAGATTCGAAATTTGAATAAAAAACTTTTGAATTCAAGCAAGGAGGTAGAATATTAATCTTCTTATTTAAAAAATCGTGCTTTTGGTTGACAATTAATTTCTTGGGTTAAAAATTTAACTATTTTTTTTAAATTCATGTATTTTGTTAAAAATCTATTTTTTTGGTAGAAAATTAACCTTGTTGGTTGAAAATTTATCTTTTTGCTTGAACATTAATTTCTTTCGTTGGAAATTGAACCTGAAAGCAAAATATATAAAAGTCAGGGAAAGTTGTGGAATTTTGGAATTGGTATTTTGTAGGAACTCTGTTTTTTAAATAACGCGGGAATAATGTCCTGATTTTCTGATCATGCCATCTGGAGATTATTCTCATTATTCTTATTAATTTAATTTTTTTGTTTGAAAAGGAAACTGCTTTTAACTGAAGTTTAACCATTTTTGTTTAAAAATTGGGTCATTTGATAGAAAATTCATCTTTAGGGTGAAAATTCAACAATTTGATTAAAAATTCAACTATTTTGGTCGAATATTGAACTGACTTGCTGAAATTTTTTTTCCTATTGGAAATAAAATTTTTTGAATTAAAAGTTGAATTTTTCAATTTTTTGTTCAAAATTGATCTATTTTAATCAAAAATTAAATTAATTGTTGGAAAATTTGTCATTTTTGTTTAAAAATTTTCCGGCGCCTATATGTAGAGAAAAAGTTCTCTAAGTACTTAAAGCCGTTGTTCTTGGTGGTTCGGAACCCACCTTAAGCTGTAAGTCCCCCTTCCACCATCAAATAACTGTATGGGGCGCGTAATCAAATTAAGAAGAAGTGCAGGGAAAATGTAAACCCTTAGGCCCTTAGGGGACACATTAGAAACTTCCATTCCAAAAAAACTAAAAAAAAAGTAACTAGTTACAACTCGTTAAAAAAAACTAGTTACTTCCCATCGCTGCACATTGTTCACTCTTTTTAATTTTTTTTGTTTTGTTGAGTTTTCATTTTCCAGTTTCTCATGAGCCCCCGGCGTTGACACAAAGTAAAGTCATGTAACTTGATACTTTGTATGAAGTATTCCTGTTAGACAGGGGCTTAGGATTACGCTGAAAACGCGTTAAAGCGGAAGTCAGCGTTGATGAAAGTTTGCGAGAAATTACATTTTCAGTTAGTCTAGAAAGTAAGGTTTCATGCTGACGCTTCTTGAGGGGTCAAGTGTCATATATCTGTTTTTGTCATCCTCGACACTCTGAAATTTAAGATAGCTAGCTTCCGACAGACGCAAATTCTAGGATTAGGTATGTCGCCAACCACCATGCACGATGGAATTCAGAGCATGTTTGCATAAACATCCCTTAACAGTGGCTAATTGGATATCCCTGTTAGCAGAATTTCGTCTTCAGTGATAATTAATTCTCCATTTAGAATAGTTGCCAAATAGCCTAGAATATTAGGGTCCAAAATCGAATTTCGAATTTTTTTACTTAACCTTGACGCCTATCCCTAGCGTTCTCAAGAGTTAAAGTGCTCAGAGAAATTCTCGCGAGCATGAGAATATGCTCGACCTTTATGTGCTTTGAGAATTTTCGGATGTTAAAGATTACATGATATTTGGCGAAATTTTATCTTACGATGGAATAAAAGCTGTAGTCTGCTACGTCCTTTGCAGCAATGGAAAAACGGCAAAGTATGGGTGAAAAGCTATAAATCAGGACACCAGTTTTAAAACAACTTTTTACTTACCTAATTGTTATTTTGAAAATAATTAGACTTTTCGCGGACGAATCAAAACGTATTTTTCGTGAATGTAAATAAAGAACTTGGCACAACAACAACCATCGTCACCATATTTAAAGATTACTCCATGGCTTATGTAGTTCATAAGATGGTAACCGATCTTGAAAGATTTTTCGTGATACTTTCTGCCACAATCGGTATTGTAGGTTAGGAACAAAACGAAAAATAGGAATCAAATTAATTTTGAAGTTGGAACATTCAGTGGCAGATCTAGGTATTTGCCGCCCTTAGGCTAACAGAAGTTTGCTGCTCTCAGGCTAACAGAAATTAACTACTCGATTTTGAATCTGCAGTAAGACATGTACCCTGGCGAAAGTTTTTACAGCCAAAAGTTTTTTTCTACAGCTTGGAAAAAAATGATTTTTCGGACCGACTGAAAAATACCGAAAATAAAATTCTCGACACTGTAAAATTTCCGAGCTGGAAAATTCGCGATTAATAAAATTCCCGAACAGTTAATATTATTACCGAATTTGAAAATTCCCGACAGAAAGTTGCCGAATTATAAAATATCTGAATTAGAAAATTCCCGAATTTGAATAATTTTTTTTTTCAAATGAATATTATTTATTTATTTATTAAGAATAAAATAATCAAATATTTCTATTAAAGAAAATATTTCATGTTCAAAGTTTCTGAAATTGAAATTGAAAAGACCCGGAAAATAAAATTCCCAACTCTGTCAAATTCCCGAATTGGGAAATTCCCGAATAATACAATTTTCGAATATGTAATAAAATTCACGATTAAGAAAATTCCTGAATAATGAAATTCCCGAATTGGAAAATTCCCGATTAAAAAATTATTTTTAATGTTTAAAGTTTCTAAAATTCTTGTTTAACATTGAAATAACAATAATTGAAAAAATATATATTTCTGGATGAACATTGTCTTCAAGTATTGTTATTTTGAATTTAAACAATAATTTTAGAAACTTTGAACAAGAAATAGTATATTGTGCTACAAGTTGAAAAAGCGAGAGATTTAAAACGAGTGTGAAGTTAGCTACCCGAGCGGAGCGAGGGTGGCTATCACACGAGTTTTAAATCGTCGCTTTTTCAATGTGTGGGACACGATACTTTTTCTATAATTTGTCAAAAAGTGCTAGTTTTTGTTTACCTGTTTTTTGTGTAAAAAGAAGGCGATTTTTTGTCGATTGGCGCAACAATGACAATGGTAATTATCAAAACCATGGCAATAATATGGCAGTAATAATAAGCTGGTTCTCACAATTGAATAGTTGGCCCATAAAGTTGAGGGCTTCAAAACTTCCGATTTTTCGTGAAAAAAACCAAGCACAGTATTTTCGGAGAAACTGACGGTGTTTTTTTGCTTTTACCAAGTGACAAAAGTACATACAAAATACACAACTCGAGACTTTTCAGGAAATTGCTTTTAGGTTAGGGACGACAGTCGGAAAATAGAATGAAGTTGGCTGCGCACGATGCACGAGTCCACCCGAGGCAGCACGAACCCACCCGAAATAACATTTACTTTTTCCACTGTGCCTCACTTTTATCACTGTCCATTTACTTTTTCCACTGCATCTGTCCACTTTTGTCACTGTTGCCCGGAAAGGTCGGCACTGCGCATGCGCCACGTCATCGAGCAAAAATCGGTAACTTTTTACACCAAAAACAGGTGGAAAAACTGGCACTTTTTCGCGAATTATAGAAAAAATATGTTTTTTTTTTTAAATATTTGATTATTTTATTTTCAAATAATAAATAATATTGATTGGAAAACAATTTTTTTATTGTTTCGGATATTTTATAATTCGACAATTTTCTATCGGGAATTTTAAAATTCGGTAATATTATAAACTGTCGGGAATTTCCCAATTTGGTAATCTCATAAACTGTTCGGGAATTTCATTATTTGGGAATTTCATCATTCGGGAATTTTATTTTAGGATTTTTCAGTCGTCTAAAAATGTTCATCCAAAAATATATTTTTTCAATAATTGTTAAATTGGATTCAAACAATAATTTTAGAAACTTTGAACAGAAAAAAAAATTTTTTTTATAAAAATATTTGATGATTGTATTTTTAATAAATGAATAATATTGATTGAAAAACAATTTTTTTTATTGTTTCGGGAATTTTATAATTCAAGAATTTTCCAGTTCGGATATTTTATAATTCGGCAATTTTCTATCGGGAATTTTAAAATTCGGTAATATTATAAACTGTCGGGAATTTTCCATTTCAGTAATATCATGAACTTTTCGGGAATTTTTTATTCGGGAATTTCATTATTTGGGAATTTTCCAATTCGGGAATTTTATTCCGTAATCGAAAATTTTATTATTCGGGAATTTGATAGAGTCATGAATTTTATTTTTTAGGATTTTTCAGTCGTCCAAAAATTTTCATCCAAAAATATATTTATCCAATAATTGTTATTTTTAATTCAAACAATAATTTTAGAAACTTTGATCAGGAAAATTTTTTTTTTTTTCAATAAAAATATTTGACGATTGTATTTATTTATTTATTTATTCTTTCTTTGGTGCTACATTTCAGTTTTACACCTTCACTCCTTCGCTCGCCCTTTTTCCTTCATTAACAATATGAACACTTACAAACTAGTTTAATTACAACTATTTACATAATGACTTAACCTAAATCACATTTAGCCTGTTTCACTAATTTTTAACATTTAATATATCCTCTATCTTGCCCAAATTTAAACACAAGTCTTCGTCCACTTCCTTCTGTAAATCTGCCAGTAACTCCTTCCTCCAGTCCTTCTGTCTATTCTTTTCTCTCCAACTTCTCCACCATTCTTTTCCCGGTGTTTTTAACTTTTTCATTACTTCTTCACACTCGATTACATGTTGTAATGTTTCCTCTTCGACCTTGCAAGCCCTGCAATTATTGTCTTTAAAGCCTTTCTTTCCTACCTTTACGGCATTTCCACACCTCCATCGAGCCCATACTTGCTTCTGTCTCACCTTTAGTTTTTCCCTTTGCCAATATGTCTCCATCTCTGTATTCTTCTTAATCTCTTTATAATAGCTGCAGAAACTGGATTGTTCTATTTTTTCCCAATCTTTCTGTATGTCTTGGGCTTCTGCTATCATTTCCAGCTCAACTAGTCTTTCCGCAATTTTTTCTACTGGTTTTCCTTCTCCTATCATTCTAATTATTTGTCCGTCTCCTATATTTTTAATTGCTTCCTCCAACGACCTCCCCCAGCTAGTTGGATTGCCATTCCTAATATTCCTTATTTCCTCCTTTATACACTTTCTTGACCATCTATCCTCCTCCATAGAGAGTACCTTTATTATAAAAGCGCCAGCCCTTCTTCTTGCCTCTATTTCCACACTCCTTCGCCCTGCTTCCATCTTCCATATGTAATCAGGTGTGTTCTTTCCTAGTCCCATGCTCGATTTCACATATCTGCTCTGTACCTTCTCTATCGTTTCTTTTCTTTTCCATCCCCAAATTTCTACCCCATTCCTCTGTAGTTACCTGTCAAATTCTCATCCCCTTTTTTGTAATCGCTTCTTCTGCCATATGTCCTTGATCAATTGTATAAGTTCTTCCATTCCTTCTTTAGGCATGCCCATCAAAAATTCTGCTACAATCCCATCCTCTCCTGCAGCCTTACCTTTTTTTAACTTCCTTATCCTTGTAAGTATTTCTTCTTGCTCTAGAGGTTTGTTTAAATCATCCTCTTCTAATACTTCTTCACTTCTCTCTTCTTTTTCTTCGCTCTCTTTCTCTTCATTATCATTCAATTCTTTCTTCTTTCTATCATCCTCAAACCTCAAATCGTCAACTCTCTTCTTTCCCTTCTTCTCATCAGCCTCTTCTATAAATTCCTCAGCTCCCTCCAGTAATGACATAAAATGTTCTAGCCATACTTCTTTCTTAATTGTGTTACCCACCATACTCCTTTTCTTTCTATACCAACTCATGGCCTTCCACCATTCTGTAATATTTGTACTCTCTGCTACCTGCTTCTGCTTTTTATCCAGCCAATCCTTGATCAATTTTTCCCTCAGTTCTGCTAGTTCCTTTCTACTGCTCATGTACGCTTTCTTGTTATTCCAATCCCTGTTTCCTCTAAATCTGTGTAGCAGCTTAAATGTTTCTCTTCTTTTCAACTTGTATTCGCCGTTATCCCACGTTTCCTCCCGCCTATTTTTTCCTCCTCCCTTAGTTGTCATACCAGTCCTCCTTGCTGCTTCTTCAATTGTCTCTATTATGTTTCTCCATCTTGTCTCAGGATCTGGATTCTCTTCTGTATCTCTTTCCTTCCAACATTCAAGCCATTCTTTACGGAATTCTTCCTCTTTTTCCTCTTTCCACTTTAGTCTTCTTACTTTCTTTCTTTCTTTCCCTTTCTGATTTTCTCTCTGTTTTGCCCCATTTCACTCGATATATTACTGGTAAATGATCTGATCCTTCCTGAGCTGCAATCCGGAGTCCCCTAAACCATTCTGGTTTGTCTATTCCTTCCTCCATTTTGCCCATGACTAAATCCAATACACCACCTAGTCCTTTCCCGTGCCCAATACACGTTACCTTTCCTTCCCTATCTTCTTCCGTTCTACCGTTCATAATTAGCATCGCTCTTGCCTCGCACCAATTTAGTAAAAGTTTACCCTCAGACCGTATTTCTTTATCTTCTGAATTTCTTATACAAAAATCCATTTCTTCGTCCAAGCCGCATTCCGCCACTCCCTGGCTTGTTCCTATTTTTGCGTTCAGATCCCCCGACAGTATTAATCTTGCTGTGTGTCCTTCTAGGCTATCCACTTTTTGATCCAGCTTCTTCAAAAATAATTTTATATTATTAGGTTTGTTATTATAGCCCGTGATCAACACGTAATTATCCTCACTGTCCTTCTTTTTTATTTGTAACTGTAATCCGTACTCCCATTCCGTCAGATTCCAACTAGCCTCTATCCTTTTCTTAACACTAATCAGGTGCCCTCCACTTGCTCTGCCTTTAGTATGTTTCCTGACTGCTGCCTTGCCGAACCATTCAAATTTCTTATCTAACGTTTTTATACATCTTTCCATTCTTTTCCCTTCCAAAAAAGTTTCTTGGAAAACAACAATGTCCACACTCTCCCACAATTTCCAATTTTTCTTCACGTTTGCGATACCCTGAACATTCCATTGCATCAATACCAATTCACTATCTGCCAGTACTTCCTCTTCCATTGTCACGAAAAAAATTTCTTTCCTCCCTTTCATTCTTAAGTTTCAATTCTCCTTCCAGCTCATCCCATTCTAGACATATATCATCTACCCAGAGTCTCTGATACCCCATTCTGGCCCTCTTCCCTTTAAACCTCCATGCTTCCGCTTCTTTTTCTAACCATGTTTGTACCTCTTCTTGTCTCTCTGTTAGATCGTCCAAAATCCATACTCCCCAGCCTAAGTCTCTTAAACTTATCTTTTCTTTCATTAACTTTAATTTGGATTTCCACTCCTCAAATTCAAATTTCAGTCCTCCCTCAATTCTTTCCAGTTTGTTCACCCTAGCTTTTATTTGCAATATGTTCCACAACCATCCTTCCTATTCTTCCTTCTTTTCTCTTGTTACGAGTGTCAGCCCTTTAATTATGACAGTCTTTTTCTTTGCCCTTCTTAACTGTACCTCTTCATCCCATTCCTCTCTACTTAGCCTTTTAGGTGGTGGCTTTGCCAAACCCGTCCCCCCGTCACCCCCGCCCGCATCAGCAACCTCCAACCCTCCTGCCACCGAACCGGCAGCATGCGCTAGAGTCATTGCCTCCGCCGACAGGGGCCTCTCCATCTCGCCGTATTGCCCCCCCCCCCTTCCTGACGCTGTTCTAATAATTTATTTAATTTAATAATTTCCATCCTACCTCTTTCAACTTCTCTTTTTAGCTGTTCTACTTCCGCTTCCTTTTCTGCCTCCCCCTTCCTTTTCTTTTCACATTCTCCACATATATCATGTCTACAAGTATACTCTTTCCTCAACATTTCTTCTAATTCTGCCATTCTTCTATCCCATTTTTCTTCCTCTTTTTTTCCCAACCGTCTTTCCACTCCAAAAATAAACTAATAACGTCCTCTGATTGTACACTTTGTATACCCCCCTCCTCCTTTGATATTCTCTTTTTTATTGGAGTCCTCGTCAATTCCCCTTTTGCTAAAAATGCTTCTTTTTCGTTATTATCCATTACCCTCTCCACCTGGCCTCCCTCTTGAGCATCTGTATTTAAGTTGCCTATTTCTTTCTCCCTCTCGCTATTCGGATCTTTTAACCAATAATTTTCCAGTCTTCTTACCTTATTATTCTCTTTACATTTTGAATTTCCCTCCCCGTCTGTCACTTTTTGCGGTCTACCTCTTCCTTTTTTACCGACCTCAACTTGCTGCGCCATCTCTTGTTCCTCCCCATCACTGGCCACCATCTCACTGGTCGTCATATCCGTTTCGTAATCCTTCGTTCCTGCCATTCCTGCCTCCTTCATGTTCAACCCAACCTCAACCGTCCAAAAAAATTGCACACTTTCCACGTTATCTCACCTCTCTCATCCAGTTCTAATATTCCAAATTATCACAATACACTAGCCCTTTCGACACGCACTCAGCCTATCTCCAATTTCCACCTTTTTTTACTCAAAAACCGGCTTTCTACCGCACCTCACACACAACACGTTTGCCCTGACTCACTTCCACCGGAAGTCCCTTTGACGATTGTATTTTTAATAAATAAATAATATTGATTGAAAAACAATTTTTTCCCATTCTTTCGGGAGTTTTATAATTCAGGAATTTTCCAGTTCAGATATTTTATAATTCGGGAATTTTCCAATTCGCAAAGTTTATTACATATTAGAAAATTGTATTATTCGGAAAATTCCCAATTCGGGAATTTGACAGTCATCAATTTTATTTCTTAGGATTTTTCAGTCGTCCATAAATTTTCATCAAAAAATATATTTTTTCAATAATTGTTATTTAGGATCCAAGCAGTAATTTTAGAAACTTTAAACATTACAATTTTTTTGATAAAAATATTTGATTATTATATTTTTAATAAATAAATAATATTCATGAATTTTTTTTTTTCATTTATCTAAATTCGGGAATTTTATAATTGGGGAATTTTCTAGTTTGGATATTTTGGAATTCGGCAATTTTATGTCGGGAATTTTGCAATTCGGTAATATCATAAACTGTCGGGAATTTCTTCATTCGGGGATTTTCAGCCGAAAAAAAAGGAATTTTCAACAAAATAGTTTTTTTTCATAGAAAAATCGATTCTTCAACAAAAAATGGAAGAATTGAATTTTCAGTGAAAACAATCAATTTTCAACCAAGAAAATTAATTTTCAATAACAAAATTCAGTTTTAATTCAATTTTCTACCAAAAAAGATACAGTTTCAATAAAATATATAAATTTTCAACTCAAAAAGATAAATTCACATCTCTAAAATATAATAGTTCAATTTATAGTTAGAAAAGTAACTTTGAACCAAAAAAACTAATTTTCAACAAAATTAATTAATTTTCAACTAAAAATATATATTTTCAAACAAAAACAGAATAGGATTTTATAGAAGCTATAAGGTTTTAGGATATTGAAAAAGATTACAGGGTATTTTTAAAGATTTTTAACGGATTTAATAAGATTTCCAAAGAAATCAATGATTTTAAGGGATTTTAAAAGCTCTCCAGGTATTTCAATAAATTTTCCAGGATGTCAGGAAATATTAACGATTTCATAGAACTTCACGGATTTTTCAAGGAATTTTATTTCTATTCAACGTATTGTAAAGATTTGAAGCGACTTTTTTAATACTTCAAAGGGTATAAAAAGGAATTTCATAAGATTGAGGGAATTTTAATAGAATTTCCAAGAATTAGTGTTTTAGTTTTTTTTTAATTCTAAGGACTACGCTTTTGTAATTAATAGCAAAAGAGTCATAAATTGTTGATGACGATAGTATCCACACAAGTCCTACCGAATCTTTGTTTTTTCATAGTAAAATTTAAAAACTGGCAATCTCCAAAACTAATTAAGTTCAAATTTAATTCCCGTAAAATCTAAATAATTCTAAAAAAGCTTTAACAACCGTGCATTTGGAATTAGTTTTATCTAGTTAAAACCCCTAGCATAACAAACTAAACATTAAAAAATTAGTAACGTTCCTGATTGAGCATTTAAAAATCAAGAAACTTCAAAACAAATATTTGCGAATTTAAACTTTTGAACCTAAACTACGTTTGTTTCAAGGTTTCAAAAATTTAACTTTTTCAGAACTGCGCATTCAAAATTATAATTTTAAATTGAAATACAGAAATTTTCTAGATGATAAAAATTATTAAGTGGTATTATATCATGTACACTCTAAGTCCCATATAATAACAGTTTCAGGGGTTGCCGTTTCCAATTAGAATGCATAATAATATTGCGCAATATACTGGACTGAGTACTCGTGCACTGCAGCCCTTCCGCGATTCTTTATTTTTTGTTCAAACCAATTGCTGAGTTAATAAATATGGCGGAAAAAGTAGGAAATTTCAAATAATTATTTTTTATTAAGGTGCAAACAACGAAAATATATTCTAAATCGTCGAAATAGCATGTATAAATATTCATCAAATGTAAATAATTTGTTTACTGAACAAATCATTTGTTGTAAACAAATTTTATAACCAAACATGTGGTTTTCCTTTTTTATCAGCGCAAAACTTTTTTTATTATTACAAATTTTAAAAATTAACACAGAACACTATGTAATCAAAAAAAGTGACAAAAATGAATGTTCATAATTGTTCTAAACAAAATACGTAAACATCGTCAAAATATACATTTTCCGGTACATTTTTTTTTCCAATCACACAATACTATTATGGACAAATTTATATCACAGTGGTATAAATTCAAACTTTTTGATTATTAACAGTCATTGTTATTAACAAATTATATAAACAAATTGTCGAAATATGAATTTTTTATTCGATTTTTTTTTCCTAATCACACAATACTGTTAAAGTCTGAGGGATACAAAATTGTTACAAATGTCAACTTTTAATTGTTCAATGTAATTGTTATCTTACTTGTTAATTACCTAAACAAATTCTCCAAATATGAATTTATTATTCGAATTTTTTTTCTTCATCATAAAATACTGTTAAAGTCTGAAGGATCCAAAATTGTCTCAAATGTTACCTTTTAATTGTTTAATGTAATTGTTATTAACAAATTACATAAACAAATTCTCCAAATATGAATTTTTTATTCGAATTTTTTTTCTTAATCATACAATACTGTTAAAGACTGAAAAATACAAAATTGTTACAAATGTTATCTTTTAATTGTTTAATGTAATTTGTTATTAACAAATTACATAAATAAATTATTGACAACATCCTTCAGAAATCTACAGTGTTTTAAAAAAATCAGTTTCTTCTCACATAAATGGCTAATATAGTGCTTTTATTAATGTATTTTGGGCATAACAATTACAGTAAACAACTAAAAGGTCACATTTGGGACAATTTAGTATCCCTGAATCTTTACCAGTATTGTATGATTAAGAAAAAAAATTTGAATAAAAAATGCATATTTGCAGAATTTGTTTATATAGTTTCTTAATAAAAATTACAGTGAATAATTAAAAGGTAAGTTCTGTAACAATTTTATATCCCCCAGAATATAACAGTATTGTATGATTAAGAAAAAAATTCGAATAAAAATTCATATTTGGACAATTTGTTTATATCATTCGTTAATAAGAATTACAGTCGATAATTGAAAGGTGAAATTTATACCACTGTGATATCCATTTGTCCATAATAGTACCTATCGTGTGGTTGGAAAAAAATCCTTTTAACCGGAAAATGTACATTTTGGCGATATGTTTAGGAATTTTGTTTATTTGTTGATTATATAGTGCTCTGTGTTAATTTCTTTTGTTATTAATGAAAGAAAATTTGTTTGCGCTGATGAAAAAGGAAAAACCACACACTTGTTTATGAAATTTGTTTCCAGCAAATGTTTTGTTTATTAAACAAATTATTCACATTCGGTGAATATTGTATTTTATATTTATATTCATGCATTTTCGACGTTTCAGAGTATAGTTTCGTTGTTTGCACTTCTATAAAAAATAATAATTCAAAATTCCCTATTTTTTCGGCCATATTTATTAACACAGCAATTTGTTTATTTAAAGAAAATTAAAAATCGCTTTCCTTACGTTTTTGGGAATTTGATGCTGAGTATTTAAAAAAAAAAACTAAAATCGGGTAAAAAGTGCGACCTCTGGACGAATTTGACCGCGAAAATCCATTTCTGGTCCACTGTGCCATGTCGATCTGCGCCTGTCTCAAAAAAAGAAAATTTTCAAAATCGGAAAATAAATTTTTTTTTAATGTAGAATTGTAGAGAATAAGGAATTAAAACTTTTTCCTTCCAGAATTTTTGTTTGCCAAACGTTTATTTTTAATAATGAAAACAAAATATTGAAAAAAATACCTCCCTGATTTAATTAGGTTTTAAAACTTAAATCTTTCTAACTAAGCCAAATGTTATTGAAATGAGTTCATATTTGTAGGACGTATTCAAATTACTCTAGCGATGCCTAGGAAATGATGAAAAAGTTATCAATCGCTTATTGTTTAATAATATTTAATTGCAAAATGAGTTCAATCGATAATTGGGTTTTCTTGGTTTCGCCGGTCAAAAGTATCTAGGTAACTTCGACTTTCAAACAACTTCCAGTGAGTGATTTGTTCAGCAATGTTGAATAAAGTTCTTTGGAGAATCTCATATTGATTCGTTACAAATTTACTGAGATATTCAGATTTGGAAAAAGCACTCGACGTCTGCCCGCACTGTTAGCTAATGCGTCGCGAGGACTGCTCTGTCAGGCAGCGTTCTCGAAGTTCAGTTTGGATTTTTTGAAAAATCGCATATCGCAAACATTTACTGAGATATTCAGGTTTGGAAAAAGCACTCGACGTCTGCCCGCTCTGTTATCTGCTGTGTCTCGAGGACTGCTCTGTCAGGCAGCGTTCTTGGAGTTCAGTTTGGATTTTTTTTAAAATCTCATATCGATTCGTTAGACAATTACTGAGATATTCAGATTTGGAAAAAGCACTCGACGTCTGCCCGCACTGTTAGCTAAAGCGTCGCGAGGACTGCTCTGTCAGACAGCGTTCTCGAAGTTCAGTTTGGATTTTTCAAAAATATTTTAGAAAAAGGTAGGAGAGAAATTAGTATAATTTAATATATGTATAATAAAAGAAAAAGTTATTTTATAGACTATTGCGTAATCCTCGTGTGCACGATGCTGATGTTCACTAGGCAATAAACTCAAAAGAAAATAGAAAGATTTGCAAGTATATTGAATGACCACTAAATGACCTCCAGCCTATGTTATCCTAAAATCTGCCAAAACAATGAATTTCGCTTTAAAATAAAATCAATCATTGTAGTTTTTTCTAAAAAGTTTTCACCTCGTGCAACATTATTTTATTACAGTTGAAGTAATAATTAAAATTAGGTTTCCAAATTTAATTGTCACATTTTTGTTCTTTTTTCACGTTTCGATTGAATTTAAATCAAGTCCAATTTGAGGTGTGTATAGTATAAACCTTCTGAATAATTCAGGAGATTTTCTGTAAATTGAGATACACAGATCTCTAATGTAATATACATTTAAGAAATTAGAATTTTCAATTTGGATTTCTGGTCAGGAGTAGGGTGACCAGATTTCTGTTTCACCAAACCGGGACACATATTTTCCGACCCCCCCCCCCCCCAATAAATCGCAAAATGAACAATTTTATGTCAGAAATGTTAATGGTTAATGGTTTATGTCAGAAATGGAACTCAAACGTTAGGAAGGGAAAACGAGGGTCTCTCAAAATTAAATTACTTCCAATGGTTTACAAAAAGTGAGAGAGAGCCGCAAAATGGATATGGCATTAAATCTCACGTCACTCCAATATCTTTCAAATTATTTTATTTATTTGTTATTCTCAATTATTCTAGAATCCTTGATCCGGTTTCGAATCTTATTTTCCTAAAATCTTTTTTGTTTGTTTTTTGTTTTTTTTTTGACTTTTGTTTAAAATACAGGGTTCGGATCGTGCGATTTTTTGAAGAAAAATGCGACTAATAGACATTTTTCCGTTTTTCTCAGAAGTTCGCTGTACTTAGTTTCAATTTTTATCGCAATGAAATATATTAAATTAAAATTCAAAGCTAAACAAAATTGTGTTTTTTTAATTGAGAACATTAAACATGGAATAATTTCTTATTAAAACTTTATTCTGAGAAAATTTTTAATTAATAGCGTTTAAAATTGAACTTAAAACTTGAATTTGAACTAATTATTAGCACCCAATAGGAAAATCCAACGTTTTTTGGTTGAAAGTTTCCCGGTAAGAAGAGAAGAATTCAAAAAAATTCAGAATCTGAATTCCCATTAATACGTGAATTTTCCTTCATCGAAAGTTCCACCAACGAGTAGAAAAAAAAAGCAAAACCTATTCCTTTCAATTGACTTATAAACATTTAATGGAAGTGTATTGGGAGGAATTAAAAAATGGAGGAATGCAAAAGAAAGAATAGAAAGAAAGAGAATAATGTCACTTTGAAAACGCAAAAGCTAGTCTTTTTAATCCACTCAGAAAAATTTAATGAAAGCGTATTGGAAGGAATTAAAAAGCGGATAAATGTCAAAGAAAGAATAGAAAGGAATAGAATAATGTAACTTTTAAGGTGAAAATGTGAATTGAAATAAATGCATTTTTTAAATAAATAAGTATTGTATTTGGGTAAATTATGTGAACATTTTTTTATTAATCTATCGAACAGAAACATATTTTCACTGATTTCATATGAAATCTGTCTTGGAACACGCACTACTGCTGTGCAAATTTGCATGGATTGCACAGCCACACAAAAAAAGTATACTGAGTCAAAAAAACGATCTATATAACATTGTGTTAATATTGTTCCAGCATAGTCGAAATCCAAATTTTTTTAATTTTCTGCTTACCATTTTTTTTGTTTGACTTTGAATTTTTGGTTTAGGTTAAATTTTTTCAACTTGACTGCTAAACATCTGAAATCGTTTTTAGGGTTAAGAGAATATAAAATATCATTATTACAATCACTCCATCGTTATGGTAGACAAAAAAATTGAAATTTCCAAACTTATATTCCACAAAAACGAATAGAAACTATGTAAGCGCACACATTTTGTGGACGAATTAGAAAGAATTAAATTAATCGAAAATACAGCATGTAAGTATGGAATTGAAAATAACCGTGAGAGGTGTGTCTACTTCTCGCATTAAGAGGAATTAAAAAAATGGAAAATATGTTCGCCTGCATGGAACACAACACAAGTGGCAATCGTTAAGGAAATAGAAAAGAATTGGTTTCGTAGATAAACCTATTCTTTCGTTGGGCACTTCTCCCGATGGAAAATTAGCACATTAAAAAGAATTAAATAATGTTCACTCTTTCGTTTATATCAGAAAATATTAATTTTTCTCTATTCTTCTCTTCTTACCGGGTTATTCGTTTTGGTTAAAAGTTCATCTTTTTTTGATCGAAAATTAGTATTTTTTGGTTAAAATTTGACTATTTCGTTGAAAAATCTTTTTTGTTGTTGTAAATCAATTACTTTTACTGAAAATTTAACTTATCCACTTTAGATTAAAAATTTATCTTTTTTAAGTTAAAGATTCAACTATTTGTTTGAAAATTGGTGTATTTTTTTCTCCTTAATTTGAAAATTCAACCATTTGGTTGAAAATTCAATTATTTTGTTCAAAAGTTATCTTTTTTGGTGAAAAATTCAACTTTTTTTAACATTCGTTTTTTTTATAGAAAATTCTTCATTATGGATTGAAAATAATCTTTTGTATTAATATATTTTTGGGTTGAAAATTCAACTGTTTTATAGAAAATTCGTCTTTTTTTATAGAAAATCAATCATCTTGGTAGAAAATTCATCTTTGGTATTAAAAATTTATTTCAGTAGGTTGGAAATTCAACTATTTGTTGAACATTCGTCTATTTTGACAAAGAATTCGTCTTTGGGCACTTATTTTTGTGAAGGCTTAATCTATTTTATTTGAAAAATCGACCATTTGTTTGAAAATTCAGTTATTTTGTTCAAAAGTTATCTTTTTTGGTCAAAAATTCAATTTTTTAAAAATTCTTCTTTTAGATATAAAATTCGTTAGTATGGATTGAAAATTAATCTCTTATATTCTCATATTTTTGGGTTGAAAATTCAACTGTTTAATAAAAAATTCGTCTTTTTGGCTTGGAAATTCAACAACTTGGTTCGAAATTAAAGTGTATGGTTGAAAATTAACTTTTTTGTTGAAAATTGATACTTTTTGTTTGAAAATTCAACTATTATGGTTAAAAATTAATATTTTTAATAGAAAAATTCACTTTTTCTATTTGAAAATTCAACTATTGGGTTGAAAATTCGCCTTTTTTGTAGAAAATTATCTTCTTGTTTAAAAAGTAATCTATTTCAGTTGAGGATTCAACTATTTTGTTCAACATTCATATTTTCTGGTTGAAAATTCAAAAGTTTGTTAGAAAATTATTTTTTTTGTCTTGAAAATTCAACAATTTGGTAGGAAGTTAAACTATTCGGTTGAAAATTCATATTTTTGGTCGAAAGTTCAACTATTTTGGTTGAAAATTGATATTTTAAATAATGAATTTTCAACAAGAAAAATTCATGTATCAAACAACAAGGTTCATGTATTTTGTTGAAAATTTGTCTTTTTGGTAGAAATTAATATTCTTGGTTGAAAATCAATCTTTTTTTGTTGAGGATTCAACTATTTAGTAGTAAATTCATGTTTTCAGTTTGAAAATTCAACTTTTTTGTAGAAAATTCGTCTTTTTGGCTTTTTAAGTTAACTATTTGGGTGCAGTTCAATTTTTTTTGCGTTCGACCATTTGGTTGAAAGTTCTCAACTATTTGGTTGTAAATGCGACTGTTTAATTGAAAATTATTATTTTTATTTAAATTCAACTATTTAATTAAAAATTATTCTTCCGGGTGTAAAAGTCTGTTTTGTAATCCATTCAACTTTTTACCTTAAAAATTCAGTCCGAATTTAAGAGAAGAGTCTAAATGAGTTCTCTCGGCTTTAGAAATAAAAGGAATTCATGAAAAATTGATTTAAAAGTGGTTGCTCACGTTTTTTTTATATTTATGAAAAGCATATTAGTATCCAAGGCGTATGGTCGTGAATTCTGAACAGTAATTTGGAGGCAATACTTACTATGTTGTAAATAAAGGAACCTTGTTATTTTTCGCAAAAAAGGAACTGCAGGAAAATGTTTTTTTTTCAAGTTCCCGGAAATACCGGAAAATATCCCGGAAAACCGGGACGCCTGGTCACCCTAGTCAGGAGTGAATGCTGCTGTGAAATGGATCTATGTTCGAAATATAAAGCGTTTGGAAAAAAACTTTCTCTAAAGAATGAGTTTTCCAAAAATACAATATTTTTTATAGTTGACAGGCCTACCTTAACATTAACAGTTTCAAGGATGAATAGAGTTAACTAATTTCCTCTACTATCTCCTTGAAAAATATTAACAAAAAATCCAAACTGAACTTCGAGAACGCTGTCTGACAGAGCAGTCCTCGCGACGCATTCTACCAGCGCGGGCAGACGTCGAGTGCTTTTTCCAAAGCTGAATATCTCAGTAAATGTCTAACGAATCGATATGAGATTTTTCAAAAAATCCAAACTGAACTTCGAGAACGCTGCCTGATAGAGCAGTCCTCGCGACGCATTAGCTAACAGCGCGGGCAGACGTCGAGTATTTTTTCCAAATCTGAATATCTCAGTAAATGTGTAACGAATCGATATGAGATTTTTCACAAAATCCAAACTGAAATTCGAGAACGCTGCCTGGCAGAGCAGTCCTCGTGACGCATGAGATAACAGCGCGGGCAGACGGCGAGTGCTTTTTCCAAATCTGAATATCTCAGTAAATGTTTGCCGAATCGATATGAGATTTTTCAAAAAATCCAAACTGAACTTCGAGAACACTGCCTGACAGAACAGTCCTCGTGACGCATGAGATAACAGCGCGGGCAGACGTCGAGTGCTTTTTCCAAATCTGAATATCTCAGTAAATGTTTGCCGAATCGATATGAGATTTTTCAAAAAATCCAAACTGAACTTCGAGAACGCTGCCTGACAGAACAGTCCTCGCGACGCATTAGCTAACAGCGCGGGCAGACGTCGAGTGCTTTTTCCAAATCTGCATATCTCAGTAAATGTTTAGCGAATCGATATGAGATTTTCCAAAAAACTTCATTCAACATTGCCGAACAAATCACTCACTGGAAGGTGTTTGAAAGACGAAGTTACCTAGATACTTTTTACCGGCGAAACCAAGAAAATACAATTATCGATTGACCTCATTTTGCAATATAACATTAGTAAACAATAAGCGATGATATTTGGCCGGGTTAGAACGATTTAAGTTTTAAAACTACATTTTCAAAAAATTTATTTTTCGTGTTTGAACATTTTCCTTTTTTGAGACGATCGGACAATACTTTTACACGTTTTCGAGCGTCGGGCAAGTTATTGCATTCGGCGGCTCAATTTCAGTTACTCAAATATCCTAAATGTGACGGTATTTTCCGAAAAATTTCTAAAAGTGTTCTAATTCAGATTCAGCGAGATAATATATTTGATCGGAAGAAATCTTTTTCTCAGTGTGATCGCGTTGCAGGAACCAAGCAATAAGAGAGGGGCTGTTTGAATGGCTGGCAAGGTTAATGCGATTGAATGATTGGCTCGATTAGCAAATTGGTCGTCGGCGTAGGACATTAGATAAATGAGGATATGCCTATGCTGGGAACTTGGTGCTGCAAATTGATAGTTGCTAAAGGGTGAGGACGCCAGGGGGGGGAGGGATATCCATTTCAATATGGTCAGCGAATTGTTCCACCAATTCTGCACACGCGAAACCGCGAACTTCTATTAAGCGAATCTGTTAATCACAACACTGCTGCTGCACATATCGCTAATAGTCTCGCTCGGATTTTCTCTAAATGGAACAGGAAGTTGTCTCTTTTAGATAAGAGCAATAATCATTAAATGTACGTAACTCAACAATTTTATAATAATTATTCTAACCTATATTCCTGTCCAATCATTAAAATGTGCATGGCGTCATTTTCAATTAATATCTCGAAATTGTGTCGAAACCGAGCAAAAATTTCGTACATTTTTTTTTTAACGAAAAATCATTAAGCTTTGGGAGGAACTTGAACTATGTGAATTTAAAGAAATTTTTTTTTTTTTGATGGTGAAAAATTATTTTCAGAGCAATACAGATTTATAGCCCAATATCAGAAAATTTGGATTTTTATCCCAATCTGAAATTCAGAATTTTCGAAAAAATTACCTTTTGGTTCTGGCAAGTTGTAAAGCTTCCAGAAGTGAGAGTCGGAACTTGTTAAATCAAAAGAACGGCTTTTAGAAGGAAAACAAATTATTAATTTCAGAGTTGAGTATTTGTCTTTTTTTCGTTGAGAATAATTTTTTTTTTAATGGAAATTTAACTATTCAAGTTGAAAATTCATTATTTTGGTCGACAATTCATCTCTTTAGTAGTAAATCAAACTATTCTTGGTTGAAAGTTTTTGTTTAAAAAGTCTACTACTACATTTTCTACATTTTTTATTTGGTTGAAAATTTAATTATTTTGTCAAAAATACAAGAATTTTATAATCACATCATTTTCGTTTGAATCAAAATTAAACTATTTTGCTCAAAATTTGTCTTTTTGCGTTAAAAATACAACTATTTTGGTAGAAAAATCAACTATTTGGTTGAAAAATAAATTTTTCGTTAAAAATTCAAATTTTTGGTTGAAAATTCAACTATTTTGGTAGAAAATTAAAATATTCGGCTAAAAATTGAATGATATTTTGGAAAATTTAACTACTTGGTAGAAAATTAAGTTTCTTGTTGAAAATTCGTATTTTTTGGTCAATTTACAATTAAAATCTTTTTTTGTTCACATATCAACGGGTTGAAAATTCAGCTACTTTGTGGAAAATTCATCTTTTTGGCTTGAAAATCGCACAATTTAGTAAAAAATTAAACTATTGAGTTAAGAATTAACTTTTTTATGAAAAATCTTATTTTTGGTTGAAAATTCAATAATTTGGTTAGAAATTAGTTTTTTGCTGTTGTTTGAAGGTTAATTTTTTTTCTGAAAATGTCAGTATTCCACTTTTTATTCAAAATTTTACTTCATAAGTTGAAAATTCAACTACATGGTTTGTTCAATATTCATATTTTTTTTTGAGGATTCAACTATTTGGTTGAAAATTCCTCTTTTTTAGCTAAACTCAACTGGTTCAGAATTTGTTACTTTTGCTAGAAATGAGTATTTTAAACTGAATGTTTAACAATTTCATTTTTGGTTGAAAATTTAACTATTTTGTTCGTCTCTTTGGGAAGAAGATTAATTTTGTTATTTGAAAATTCATAATTTTACTACTATAGTAGTAAAACCAAAAATGGAATCGCTAAATTTTGCAGTTTGAAAAACTAATTTTCAAAATAAAAAAAAATCTAATTCTCAATTTTTCGAATTCAACTAAAAAATGAGAATTTTTAACAAAATATATGAATCCCCAACCAAAATGATGAATTTCCAATAGAAAAGATTAATTTTGTATGCAAATGGTTTATAAATGAAAATTTTCTAACGAAAAATAGAATAGCTGCATTTTCATATGAAAAATTAATTTGTAGTATTTGTAGTATACTACATATATTTAAAAATTCATCCACTCTGTCAGAAATTCATTTTTTTGTAGTACAAATTAATTTTTTATATTAAAATGCAGCTATTCTATTTTTTGTTAGAAATTTTTCATTTATAAATTCAAAATTCAATTATTAATTAGAAAATTAATTTATTTCGTTGAAAATTCGTCTATGTGGACACAAAATTAATCTTTCCTATTGAAAATTCATCATTTTGGTTGGAGATTCATATATTTTGTTAAAAATTCTCATTTTTTAGTTGAATTCGAAAGATTGAGAATTAGTTTTTTTTTCATTTGGAAATTATTTTTTCAAACTGCAAAATTTAGCGATTGCATTTTTAGTTCGAAATTCATTTTTTTCGTAGTTGAAAATTCAAGTCTATCGTTGAAATTCGTCTTACTTGATAAAAAAGTAACTTTCATGTACAAAATACAAAATTGAAATTTGGTTAGAAAATTAATCTTGTTTGTTCGAAATTAGTTTTTTTTTATTGAAAATTACTTTTTTCAAACTTCGAATTTAACTGTTCTATTATTGGTTTAAAACTTACTTTTTTTAATTCAAAATTCATGTATTTGGTTAAAAAATTGTCTTTGGTAGAAAATTAATCGTCTTGGTAGAAAGTAATTCTTTCTAGTTGGAAATTCATATTTTTAGCTTAAACAATCAGCTGTTTGCTAAAAAGTTTAAATATTTTTCTAAGGCCATATGAGCGTAACCTTAAAAAAAATTTTCACATTTTTTTAAAACCCAACCTACGTTTACACGAAACGCAATATCGAGTTGAAAATTTGGAAAACTAAATATGAAGCACTAAAAAACGCTGGTCTGGTCCTAAGTTTTTATAATCATGAAAAAAGCAAAAATAAAATTTTTACAAAGGAATTATTTTTATAATTATAAGAATTCAGGACCAGACCAATGTTTCTTAGTGCTTCATATTTAGTTTTCCAAATTTTCAACTCGATATCGCGTTTAAAATAAATTTGGGGTTACGCTCAGATGGCCTTAAAAGCTTAATGATTTCTTTGAAGAATCAACTATATCGTTAAAGTCATCTCTTTGAGTTTTTATATTTATATTTTACAAAACATTTAATTTCAGAAGTCTGAAATAAGAAGTTGGACATTTTATATACATTCTTGTGCATTTTTAATAATTATTTATTTAAACTACAAGAATTTTTTTCAATTCCAATTTTGAATTGCGCGCCAACTGCGGCCAACCAGTGCGCGGCCCGAACGCAAGCGCAGTAGCAAAGGGCGCCAACATTGGCATCACTGCTTGGAATGTAACTGAGAACAGGGCTTTAGTGCCCTGGCTAAAATCGAATGAATAAAATTGCATTTTTTTAACAATATGAAAACTCAAGTGGGCCAGATAGACGTGCCCTTACATATTTTGAACCATTTTCCAAAAATTTAAGCACAATATAATAATTTTTTATAATGATAAAGCCCCTGTATATAAGAATTATTAACATGCAATCGGTCACGTGACAGACTATGACATACCCTTAATGTATCGAGACGGCTTTAAATTTTATTTTTTGATTGAAGAAGTGCCTTTCTTTTCTATTATTTTAAGTAATAGATACTTTGAGATAAAAAATTTATGTATAATATTAATTTGATGTATTAATTGAAATTTGGTATTTTTCTGTTCATAAAATAATTCCTTTTTTACCAATTTTCATAAAATTCTTCGTTTGTTTCCTGAAGGGTCAGAAAAGTCCTATGAGGACGTGATTCACAGTGACGCGTTCCTTTATATTTTCAAGCAAGTAGGTGGCATATGAGACAGGTAACACGTGGGTGGCGCAGTACGTGTTGCACAAGAGTAGCTCATTTGGAAGATGGCTTTTTTATTGATATAAAGCACAAGGCTTGTATGAAACTTGCCAACGAATTTCACAAAATGAAGGAAAACAGTGCCAACAAAACCAGATGGAAATATTACATCAACCCTCTGCAGTTTCAAAATTAAGTTAACAACAATTTCGAAGTGTTCCCATTATCAGGGTTGCTAAAAATACTAATAAATAATAATAATTTCCCTGAAATTTTTTAATTTTTCGGACCGTTCTGAACTTTTATTTTCCTTCATGTGAAAACACGTAACCTCCATTGGTAGTTAGCATGGTAGTGGCCATTTTTTTACTCATGTAACCTCTTGATTTAAAATTAAAATGTACAGATCCAGATATATTTATTCCATAAGATATGCAATAATTATGTAAAATGAATAATATTTTTCAACAAATTTTCAATCTACTGAATACATAAAATGTATTTTATCAATTTTTGTACATTTATTCAATTTAGGCATGTAAGTTGATACGATTGACTTTCTCAATATACGGCCTAAAATGTAGTTTAGTAATTAATATGATGTTAATGTTTTTGTCTACTTGAACTAAAATCAATATTTTTTAACATTGATTATATTTTATGTTAATTATTTAGATTATATTATATTATATATTCTATTATATTATATATATTATATTACGTTGATTACATTGATTATAGAAAATAGTCTCATTTCGTGGCGCCACCGCAGTGCTATATTACAAAGTACAATTTCTGTATTTTTTAGAGAGTGATATGGAATTAGTTTAAAAGATTATTAATACTTCAAATTTCCAGAAAAATATTAAGTGAAAATTATTTGAATTTTTCAATAAAAATAATATTCTGATGCCTTTTATGTTGTAAACGGTTTAATTGATTATCAGCTGATTAATTTTGTTTTGAAAATGATCAAATTAATGGAATCGTTCCAGTTGAGCCAAACATATTTGTTGGTTGACATCCGAAAAAAGTAATTACAAAAATTTGGAATCGATTAATATCTTCTGTTCTCTTTTTTGATTTGAAAATTCAAATTTTAGAAAATTCCATAAAAATTTCCCTATTGCTTCGAATCAAATAAAAATGCTATTATTTTGTTTTTTCGAAAGAAAAAGTTTTTTGGTAATGTTTCAACCGTTTAAAAATGGCCAATTTTACGTTTTTTGAGCGATTTTGACGAATTTCTAAGACTAAAAAAATTTTTGTTAAAAAGGAAAATAATAGCATGTTTCTTTGATTGAAGCTGAAGAAATTTTAGGTTCGATATATTTCAACTTTTTTTTTAAATGTGTGCATAGGACTAAATCCAAAAAAAAAAACATGTTTTTTGACTTTTTTCAAAAAATTCTAAATAAAAAAAAATGTTTTTCTTAATTTAAATTTTTTTATTAATTATTCACTAGGAAAAACTATAGATAGAAAAAATTTGCCCTAATTTTCGAAGCAATGAGGAATTTTTTTTGAATTTTCAAAAATTTGAATTTTCAAATCAATAAAGAGAACAGAAGATATTAACCGATTTAAAAAAAAAATCACTTTGGCGCATACGATATTTTTTATTACAAATAGATAATTTTAGACATTTTTCGAAATGCAGTCATGATTTCAGTCCATATTTGATTTTGAATAAAGAAGCATGAAAATTATGTTAACTTATTCGAAATTATTACAAATTCAATGGGAAAATTGCCGGAAATTTTTAGTAACTCGCGGTAATTTTAGAAATGATTGATGGTAACTTACCATAAATTGTCCAAAATTCAATTTAAAAATAACTATAAATTTGCTGAAATTTCTGGAAATTTTCGGCCATTCACGGTAATTTTACAGGTAAATATGGTAGCTTACCATAAATTACCCAAAATTCATTTTCAAAAATTTCCATAAATTTCCAGAAATTTATGAGAATTTCCGGCCATATATAGTGATTTTACTGGTAAATGTGGTAACTTACCATAAATTACCTAATATTCATTTTTAAAAATTTCCGGAAATTTATGAATATTTGCGGTCATTTATGGTAATTTTACAGGTAAATATGGTAACTTACCATAAATTATCCAGAATTCATTTTTCAAAATTTCCACAAATTTCCGGCAATTTATGAACATTTTCGGTAATATACGGTAATTTGATCAGTTATATATGGTCACTTGTCAGTCCCTAGGGAGTAAAAAGTAGGAAGATTATTTACGTTAGGGTTATGTAATTGAATATTGGCTATTCTTTTTATAATTAAAGATTATTTCTTTTCTTCAAAATACCTCTATTACATTTATATACTTTTTTAAATGTTCCTCACGTTGTGAAATGAGTATCTGAATTCAATTTTCAAAATTATATGCACATATATTTTAATTTTTTTTTTCAAATTTAAAGAAAAATATAATATCAACATTATTTTAACGTTTCAATAAAAATAATAGTTTGATGCTTTTTTTTGTAAAATATTTGTTTAATTATTAGCCGATTAATTTGATTCACAATATTAAATTACATAAAGATTGAATTCAAATTGTTTTTCAATTAAGTAACATAAATGAATTTTTCGTTTCTTTAAGGTCATGTAATTGAATATTTGCTATTATTTATATAATAAAAGTTTATTTTTCCTTTAAAAAACCTCTATTACATTGATATACTTTGTTTTAAATATTTGTGATGTTGTGAGATGAGTATCTGAATTCAATTTTCAAAATGATATGCACATTTATTTTAATTTTTTTTAAATGAATTTAAAAGGTTTTAAATGAATGTATAGAATTGCAATGTTAAGTTGGAAGAAAAATATAATGTAAAAATTATTTGAATGTTTCAATGAAAATAAAAGTTTGATGCTTTTTATGTTGTAAACTGTTTAACTAATTATTAGCTGATTAATTTTGTCCACAATATTAAAATACATGAAAATTAAATTTAAATTGTTTTCAATTTAAGTAACATAAATTAATTATTAACTTTAAGGTTATGTAATTGAATATTGGCTTTTATTTTTATATTAAAAGTTTATTTTTCCTTTAAAAAACCTCTATTACATTGATATACTTTGTTTTAAATATTTGTGATGTTGTGAGATGAGTATCTGAATTCAATTTGCAAAATGATATGCACATTTATTTTAATTTTTTTTTAAATTAATTTAAAAGGTTGTAAATAAATGTATAGAATTGCAATGTTAAGTTGGAAGAAAAATATAATGTAAAAATTATTTGAATGTTTCAATGAAAATAAAAGTTTCATGCTTTTTATGTTGTAAACTGTTTAACTAATTATTAGCTGATTAATTTTGTTCACAATATTAAAATACATAAAGATTGAATTTAAATTGTTTTTAATTTAAGTAACATAAATTAATTATTTACTTTAAGGTTATGTAATTGAATATTGGCTTTTATTTTTATAATAAAAGTTAATTTATTCTTTAAAATATCTCCACTTCAATTTCATAATTTTTATAATGTTTGTGATGTTGTGAAATGAGTATCTGAAATAAATTTTCAAAATTATATGCACATATATTTTTATTTTGTTTGTATTATTTTAAAAGGTTAGAAATAAGTTGAATGTATGGAAATGCAATTTCAAAATTGAAGACAATATGATGTAAAAATTATTTGAATGTTTCAATGAAAATAATTGTTTAATGCTTTTCATGCTTTGAACTGACTTCACTTGAAAGGTTATTGAAGAGTCAAGTTTTCAGAAATGGAAGTTCAAATTAAGAAAAAATATGAAGTAAAAATTATTTGAATGTTTTGATGCAAATTATAGTTGAATGCTTTTGATTGTGTGAACTGATTAATTAATTCTTAGCTGATTAATTTTTTCATCATATTAAATTTAATAAAGATAATTTTAAATAAATAGATAAATAAATAATAAAATAATAAATTACTGAATTAATTATCAGCTGATTATTTTTTTAACAATATTACATTTAATAAGCATTGAATTTTAATGTTTCTCTATTAGGTAACATAAACTCATTATTTATTTTAAGGTAATGTAATTAAATATTACCTATAATTCGTATGAATCTAGTGAAAATAATTGTTTAATGCTTTTTATGTTATAAATTGATTGATTATTAATTGATTCTGTTAAAACTTTAATTTTTTACAGTTAGTTTAAAAGATTATTATTATATTTAAAATTTAAATTTAAATCTAATTTCAGCGAGAATTTAAGTGGTTAAAGGAGATCAATAATTTTATCGCAAAATAAAAAAATTTTTGTTTCTAATTTTATCTTAAAGACTTTTTCAGATGTATGGAATTTTCAACGAATGAGATGAATTTTTAAATAAATAGTTGATTTTTTACCCAAAAAGATGAATTTCCATCCAAAAAGATGAATTTTCAACCAAGAAGATTAATTTGTGAAAAAGAGTAATTTTCAACAAAATAGTTAAATTTTCAACCAGAGAGGTGAATTACCAAAAAAATTATTTTTTAACGAAAACTGTACTTGATATTTTCACCCGAAAGTAATTTAATTTCAGTCAAAAACAGTTTAATTGAACCAAAACAGTTGTATCCTGAAACAAAACCGATTAATTTGTATCTAAACTAAAAACAATAGTTTTCACAAAAATGTTGAATTTTCAAGCCAAAAATACGAATTTTCTATAAAACAGTTTTCAACCCGAAAATATGAAATTGTAAAAAAAAGTTCAATTCCAACAAAGTGAAGTTTCAAAGCCAAAAAACGAATTTTGTACAAAAATGTTCAATTTTGAACTAAGAAAGATAAGTTTTCGACAAAACATAGAAAAGTTAAAATTTAAGTCAAAAAAATTAATTTTCTACAAAAAAAAAACAATTTTTAATGAAATAGTTGAATTCTCAACTAGAGAAATTAATTTCTTACAAAAAGACGATTTTTTTAATCAAATGGTGCAATTTTCAACTAACAAAAATCAATTTCAACAAAGCATGAAATAGTTAAATTTTTAGTGGAAAAAAGTTAATTTTTAGCGAAATAAACGAATTTTCAACCAAAAAGATAGATATCCAGCCACGAAGAATTATTTTTTAGCAAAATTATCAATTTTTAACAAAATAGATGAATTTCAAAGAAAACAGTCAATTTTTTTCAATTTCCATATATCTGTCTCTAATGAGCCGGTTTACATTGTTAGCTAGTTTTTTTATTGATAATCATTTTTTTTCAATTGCAAATTAGACTATTCCATTTTTTATTTAAAATTGGTCGTTTTTATTATAATATTCAACTTTTTGACTTGAAAATTGAGGTATTTTGATATAAATTAACATTTTTCAGTGGAAAATTAATTTTCTTGATTGAAAATTACACTAATTTGTTAAAAGTTGAAGTACCTTAATAAAAATTATGTTTTTTTTTGTGTTGAAAATCAATTTTTCAACTACAAATGAAACTATTCCATTTTTCGTTTAAAACTGATCGTTTTTATAATAATATTTAAATTTATGGACCAAAAATTAATGTATTTTGATAAAAATTAGTATTTTTTTAGTATCAATTTCTTTTTTTAATTGAATATTCAACTACTTTGTTGAATGTTGAAGTACTTCAATAAAAATTCATTTTATTAGTTAGAGATCGATCTCTTTGCTTGAGAATTTAACTATTTTGTTCAAACGTCGTTTTTTCTTGTTAAAAATTAATTTTTCTATCTGAAAATTGAACTATTCTGTAATTCATTGAAAATATATATTTTTTATTTAAAAATTAACTTGGTTGAAAATTTATGTATTTTGTTATAAATTAATATTTTTAGTATGAAACTAATCTTCTTGATTGAAACTTCAACTTCATTCTTGAAAGTTGTACTAATTTTGTAAATAATTATTTTATTAGTTGAAGATCCATCTTTTTAATTGAAAGTTTAACAATTTATGTGACATTTTTTTTTTAATAAATCTTGTCAACTACAAATTTCACTATTTCTTTTTTGTTTAAAAATTATCATATTTTGTTGTAAATTTTTTTTTTTTTTTTTGTGAAAAATTAATATTCATGATTGAAAATTTAACTAATTGTTTAATGTTTATGTTGGTTTAAAAAATGTTCTCTAGCGTTCGGTTCTTTTGCCCTTCTGAAGAGTTCGATTCTTGGTCAATCAAAAAAATTTTCTTGAATGATGCTTCATCGACACTACGTTCGGAGAGTGTGTGTGAGAGAGTGGGGAGCGCGTGCGTTCCGTAGTACGGAACCAGTCAGTCAGTCAGCAGAGCTCAAAGAGAACGGTCTCGCGGGCAACGCCGAACGTCCGCCGCGTGTGTTTGTGTGTGTATGTGCCGACGCGTAGTGCCATGTGCTCGAGATGGGATATAAAATAAAGTGAACGTCAAGAGGATCCAAAGGTGTTTTTATTTAGTACGGAACCCAAAACTCCATCAATTTTCTACCAAATAAGATTAATTTTCAATCAAATAGTGGAATTTTTTACTAAAAAAGGGTAAATTTTCAACAAATTAATTTAATTTTCAAATGGAGAAATTAATCTC
>CAKNYM010052933.1:849011-864038 GCA_932195095.1 Andricus curvator | reverse complement strand
AGTATTATTTAATTAATTGAAAAAAAAAATTATTTACAATAAACTCGTAAAACTGTATACATATTTCGAGTCGATTGTTTGAAATTATGCGAAATATTTGAATAGCTCCATGCTATGAAAAATTATACCTGGAAAAAACTTGAGATACCTGGAAAAAACCTGGAATTGTCAGGGAATTTTTCTCCAGGATTTGAGTAGACACCCTGTCTATGCTTTCTTTAAAATTAATTTTGTTGAAAATTCAAATACTTATTTGAAAATTCAACTGCTTAGTTGAAAATGAAACTACTTTCTTGAAAATTAATTTTTCTGGTTGAAAATTCATTATTTTAAATCCAATTCCTCATTTTTTTGTTGAAAATTGAACTATTTTGTTGAAAATTTTTTTTTTGGTTCAAAACTAATTCTTTTAACTAAAAGTTCATCTGTTCCATGTGTGGCTAAAAATGAATCTTTTTAAGTTTAAAATTCAACTATTCGATTGAAAATTCTTTTATTTTTTTTAAATGTAACTATTTTGTTGAGAATTCACTTTTTTTGTGAAAAATGCATCATTGTTGTTAAAAATTCATCTTTGTTATTCAAAAATTAATCTTGGTGGTTGGAAATTTATCTTTTTGGTTGCAAATTCATCTTTCTTGGTACAAAATTGATTTCTTTCGCTGAAAATTTAACTATTTTGCTAAAAGTTCATCTATTTTGTTCAAAATTTATATTTTTTGTTCAAAGTTCATATTTTTTGTTCAGAACTTATATTTTTTGGTGGAAAATTAATCTTCGTTGTTGGAAATTCATCTCTTTGCTTTAAAATTTAACTTTTTGGTTGAAAATCAATTTCTTGAGTTGAATGTTGGTTTTTTTTACTGAAAATTAAGTTTTTCAACTGAAATTTGAACCATTCCATGCTTTGTTGTCAATTGATTTTTTTCAGTTCAAAATTATACTATTTAGTAGAAAATTCGTCTCTTTTTCTGAAAAAAATTCCTGGTTTAAAAATTCGTTTCTTTTTGTAGAAAATTAATTTTTTCAACTGAAAATTTATCCTCATTAGTAAAAAATTCCACTATTTGGTTAAAAATTCGTCTTTTATGTGAAAAATTCATCCTGTTTGATTGAAAATGTAACAATCATGTTTCAAACTCGCCTTTTTTAGGTTCAAAAGTCAACATTTTAGTAGAAAATTCGTTTGTTTTGCTTTAAAATTTAACAATTTTATTGGAATTTAACTTTTTTGTTGAAAATTTATATTTTTGGGTTGAAAACTTACCTGTTTTAACAAAATATCTTTTTTTTTGGCTTAAAAATTCAACATTTTGGATGACATTTTTTCCTTTATTGACTGACAAATCTTTCTTCGTTAAAAATTTAACGCTTTTCATTAAAAATTAATTCTTTTTTGGTTAATGAATAAGAATTTCAAATATTTAATTTTTGTGTTTAATATATTAAATTTAGAAGAGTTCCAATGCTCTTATTTAGTACTTAAGTATTTAATACTCGTTTTGAAAAAATTTTCAGTCCTGAAAGTTTTAATTTCTTAATTGTAATGACCTGCAAAAATGTTTCATAACAAAGAAAAAAAAACTTTTTTTTTGTTTCTTCATTTTCTTTTAATTTATATAATTCCTGCTGAAAACATCTTTTTCAATGATTTTTAAGTGTAATATAATTTGTCCTAACTTCAAAATAATAATATATTAATATATATATATATATATATATATTAATTTTCTAATAACCTCATGCTGAAATGGTTAGCCAAATTTATGTTTGTATGAAAAGAAAATTAACAAACCTAGATGTTATTTATTTTATGTAAATTTGTTAGATATAATAATTTATCAAATCATTTTACTAATTTGAAAAATTGTCAAGATTCTCTTCTTCCTTTTTTTGTGGATGATTCTGAACCAATGTGTTCAGATCATTTGATTTTCCAAAGAGGAAAAGTAATAATCCAAACACTCACATTTCTAAAAATGGCTAATTTCAAAACATTCTTTAAGCAATATGAAAAAGCGAAACATTTAAACACAAAACTTAAAAAAAATTAAACATAAAATTCCTTCGTTTATGCAGAAGCTAAATATTAAAATGTCAAAACTGAACCTGAGTTTGACATTTATGCCTCAATTAAAAGAAATCCTACTGGTATTCATTGGCAGTATTGATAGGCAACCCTAAATCTTGAGTTTAGTGTCTCTATTTGAAAAATGGTAATAATCAAATAATAAATTCTCTTCTTCCTTTTTTTTTGTGGGTCATTCTGAAACAATTGGTTTAGATCAATGCATTCTTCAAATAAGAAACGTAATAATGAAAACCCATTTCTGAAAATCTTGCTAATTTCAAAAGATCCTTTAAACAATATGAAAAAACAAAACATTTAAACTAAAGACTTAAAAAAAATCAAACTGGTAAATTTCCTGCTTTTATCCCAAGCCAAATTTTAAAATTACAGAATTTGACCCGAGTTAAACATTTATGCTTCAATTAGAAGAAATCATAATGGTATTCATTAGCAGTATTGATAGGCATCCTTGCAGATTGGAAGGAATCTTGTGTTCAGTGTCTCTATTCACAAAATTGTAATAAATGAATACATTTTTTTCCTCCTTTTTTTCTGGATTATTCTGAACCAATCTATTCAGAACATTACATTTCCCACATAGGAAAAGTAATAATCCAAACAATCAAATTCCCAAAAATGGCTAATTTCAAAACATTCTTTAAGCAATGTGAAAAAGCAAAACATTTAAAGTAAAAAATTTAAAAAAAAATGGAACATAAAATTCCCTCCTTGCTTTAGAAGCTCAATCTTAAAATTACAAAATTGAACCTGGGTTTAACATTTATGTCTCAATTAAAAGAAATCTTAAAGGTATTCATAGGAAACCATACAGATTTGAACGAATCTTGAACTTCGTGTCTCGATTTATAAAATTCTGAATAATAAATAATGAATTTTTTTTTCCTTCTTTGTGGATGATTTCGACCTAATCTGTTCAGATTATCACATTTTCCAAATCAGAAAAAAAATCGAAACAATCATATTTTTGAAAATTTCTAATTTAACACCATCCATTAAGAAATATAGAAAAACATAACATTCAAACTCAAAATTAAAAACAAATTAAACAAAAATTTCTCCCTTTGATACCAAGCCAAATCTTCAGATTAAAAAATTATACCCGCAATTAATATGTTTGCCTCAATTGATAGAAATTCTGATGGTGATAGGCAAGCCTGCAGATTAGAAGGAATCTTGAGCTTAGTGTCTCTATTTAAAAAATCCGAACAATTAAATAATAAATTCTCTTCTTCCTTTTTTTCTGTAGATGATTCTGAATCAGATCATTGTATTTTCCAAATAGGAAAAGTAATAACCTAAACAATCACATTTCTAAAAATGGCTAATTTCAAAACATTCTTTGACCAATAAAGAAAACCATAACATTCAAACTCAAAATTTAAAAATAAATAAAACAAAAATGTCCCCCTTTCATACCAAGCCAAATCTTCTAATTAAGAAATTAGACCCGGCATTAATATGTTTGCCTCAATTAATAGAAATCCTAATAGTATTGATAAACAAGCTTGCAGATTAGAAGGAATCTTGAGCTTAGTGTCTCTATTTAAAAAATTCTAACAAATAAATTATAAATTCTCTCCTTCCTTTTTTTGTGGATGATTCTGAATCAATGTGTTCAGATCATTGTATTTTCCGAATAGGAAAAGTAATAATCCAAACAATCACATTTCTAAAAATGGCTAATTTCAAAACATTCTTTAAGCAATATGAAAAAGCAAACCATTTAAACTCAAAACTTTAAAAGAATTAAAAATAAAATTCCTTCGTTTATGCAGGAGCTGAATATTAAAATTACAAAACTAAACCTGGGTTTGACATTTATGCCTCAATTAAAATAAATCCTAATGGTATTCATTGGCAGTATTGATAGGCAACCCTGCAGATTGAAACAAATCTTGAGCTTAGTGTCTCTATTCGGAAAATGGTAATAATCAAATAACAAATTCTCTTCCTTTTCTGTAGATGATTCTGAACCAATGGGTTCACATTATTATGTTTTTCAAATAGGAAAAGTAATAATCTAAACAATCACATTTCTAAAAATGGCTAATTTCAAAACATCCTTTAACCAATATAGAAACACAAAACATTCCAACCCAACACTTAAACAGAAATGAAAAAAAATCCTCTCTTTCGTTCCAAGTCAAATCTTCAAATTAAAAAATTAGACCTAGTCTCTATTTGTAAAATTCTAATAAATAAATAATAAATTCTTTTCTTCTTTGTAGATGATTGTGAACCAACCTGTTCAGATTATAACATTTTCCAAATAGGAGAAGTAATGATCCAAACAATCACATTTTTAGAAATTGCTAATTTCAAAACTTTCTTTAGACAATATAGAAAAACAAAACATTCAAACTCAAAACTTAAGAAAACTGAAACGAAAAATTCCCCCTTTCATCAGAAGTCAAATCTCAAAATTACAAAATTGAACTCGGGTTTAATATGTATGCCTGAATTAAAATAAATCTTAATAGTATTCATAGGCAACTCTGCAGATTGAAACGAATCTTGAGAATATTGAAAAAGAAATTCTAATAAGTCAACAATCAATTTTTTTTGTAGATGATTCTGAACCAATCTGTTAGGTTTATTACAATTTCAAAATAGGAAAGGTAATAATCCAAACAATCACATTTCGAACAATTTCTCATTTAATACCAAACTTTAAATAATGTATAAAAATAAAACATTCAAACTCGAAAGTAAACTAAAAATTAACCTGAAAAAACCCTTTCAGCCCAACCCAAATCTTAAAATTACAAAATTAAACCCGGTTTTCATATTGATGCCTACATTGAACAAAATCTTAATGGTATTCATAGGAAACCCTGCAGATTGGAACGAATCTTAAGCTTAGTGTGTCTGTTTGAAATTTTTTTTCCAAAATCCAAATGAAATCTACTTTCTTATAAACCATTTTCTACAACAAAATTATAACATAAAAAAGTTTACAAATCAAAATTTTATGTCCAACTACCTCCTTTTCGGCTTATCAGAGACAAATATATAACAATAGAAAAAAGAGGGATAAATAGGAAAGAGTCCTTATCAGCTATTGTTTATAGAAAAACAGTAGTCGAATCTTCAAGTCAAAAAAAATTATTCTTGCAGGAGCCAGTTGGATTTTCAACCCAGAACTTTTCTATTAAAAAATATGAATTTTCAAAACAAAAAAGATGAATTTTCAATCCGAACAAAAGAGATGCCTTCTCAAACAAAGTGTTGAATTTTTAACAAAATAATTACGTTTTCAACAAAACAGTTTAATTTGTATACAAATAGTTGATTTTTGGACCTACAGAGATAAATTTTCAATCAGATAGTTGAATTTTCAAAAATAATATGTAATTATCAAACAGTTGCATTGCCAACTGAAATAGTTAAACTTTAAAAAAAAAGGGACGAGTTTAAAACAAAACAGCCAAATTTGTAACGAAATATTTTAATTTTTCACACACGAAGATGAATTTTCAATGCAGAAATACAAAATTTCATCAAAACGGTTAAATTTTTAGCAAAATAGTTACATTTTTACCAAAATAATTAAATTTTCAACAAAATGATTGCAGTTTAAACAAAATAATTATCGACTAAATAGTTACATTTACAACCAAGTAGTTGAACTCTCAAGCAAAAGGCACGAAGTTTCCATCAAGTTTTTAACTAAAATGATTAATATTTACAAAAAATAAATTTTTAATGAAGAAGTACAAACTTTATCCGAATAATAACATTTTGAATAAAAACGGATTAATTTTTCACTAAACAGTTGCATTTTCAACCAAAAAATGTAAAATATTTTCCAACAAAAAAAGAATTAAAAAAAAATTTAACAAAAGAGTTGAATGTTTGACCAGAAAAGATTTTCCAATCAAGAGAGAAAAAAAATATCAAACAAATTGTTGAACTTTTAAATTAAAAAGCCGAATTCTTTAGAAAAAAGTTGAATTTTCAATGCAAAAATATAAATTCTCAACAAAAAAGTTAATCTTCAATCAGTTATTTTAATTTTGTACGAAAATATATAGAATTTTTATTCCAAAATAATTTGTAGAAAGAAATTTGAACTTTAAACTAAATACGATCAGTTTTCAACTAAATAGGAGTATTTAAATTTGCAATTGAAAAACTAGATTTTCAACAAAAAATGAATTTTCAACAAAATAGTTCAATTTTCAACCAAAGAGATGGATCTACAACTAAAAACGATCGATTTTCAACCAATAATGAAATAGGTAAATTTTGAGTTAAAAAATTTAATTTTCTACAAAAAAAAAGAAAAATTGACAACAAAAAATATAAATTTTAATATTTAACCAAATATTTAAATTTTCTACGAAAATAATAGAATTCTCTGTCCATAAAGACGAATTTTCACACAAAACAGTTTAATCCTTAAGCCATGAAGACGAATTTTCTACAAAACAGTAGAATTTTAAACTAAGCATGATCAATTTTCAACTAAAAAAAGGAATATTTAAATTTTCAAAAATTAATAATTATAATGAGGTTTTAACCAAGTAGTTGAATCTTCAACCAAAATATATAAATAGTTAAATTTTCGGTTAAAAACAAAAAATTTTGAACAAAGAAAAAAATCAACCAAATAGTAGAATTTTTAACCAAAAGAAATAATTTCTGAACCAAAAATACAATAGTAGAATTTTCAATAAAAAGTAATTAACTTTTAACCAAAAATAGTTGGATTTTATTAATTCACTTTGCTTTCAAGCGAAAAAACGTGAAAACGGGAAAATTTTTGAAAACAACGAAAAAGAGAGGCATTCTTTAAAAAAAATAGAGAAAAGAGTGTGATGTCTGTATTTAGATGCTTGATTTATAAAATAAAATCACCCATTTTTTAAGCATTTCAAAAATTTCTTAGTCGCATTTATACTTTCCATGTGTGATCTCACATTCTGCGTTAACCCCCCCCCCCCCCGCCTGACAGTGTTACGTAGTTTTTGAAGTGCCCCTAAAAAGTTATTTGGTCTATTTTTCTATTCTTCGGCAAAAATTAATTTGCTAACACTTTATAGTTGAAAACAAAAAATGATCCCCCCCCCCGCCGACAAACAACTTTAAATCTAATTTCTGCAACTCTAAAACCACCGAACTGTTTACTCCGCCGTGCAAGCTGGTTTTCGATGATATATCTCTCGGGAGAGGACTTTCCGATAATGGATATTTTCGAGCGAGGTTCATAATTCAAGCGACTACTTCACCTTTTTCGATTCCGTGACCGAGTTAAGTTTCCTGGCTGCTTCGAGAGCTACGTCGTCTGTCCAGCGAATGACAACCTGACTTCCTTCGCTAATAAAGAAGGACAGTAATCCTGTAATTGACTAGCTTTATCTCCTTGAAAAATAACACTTTTTATTGGCTTCGAATCTAGACTGATTTGATCAGATTAGAGTGAATTAGGGAAGTTTTGGAAGACTTGTTTCTTGAGAAAGGTCTGGCGAGTTTAAGATTTTTTTTGTTGCGCGCAATCTTGATTGTTAGGAGAGAAAAATAATTAACAATTTAATCCGAATTTAGAGAGCCTTACATCGTGACTTTGTGAAGCTCTTCACTTGGGGTGATTGCTATAGAAATTGATCCGCGAGTTGGGTCGGAGCAGTTTTGTGGAACAAACGTGTTCTTTAAATAAGCAACACAGGAATTCTAGATCAATCTAAAAATCGATACCCCCTCCCCCCTCTGATTATGACTCAAAGTGCCAAACAGCCATAAATAAGTTTTTAAAAAATATGTATATTATTATCGAAGTTTTCAGTGACACGAAATCTTGCTTTCGTATACAGAATAAGATGAAAATTAAATCAAACATGTGGTAACAAGCTGGTAACGTGCTTGGACAAAATTCCAGTACGGGGATCAGTACACCGTTGTGGGTTCGAATCCCAATGCGGAAAAGCGATTTTTAAAGTTTCGTTATTCTTCCATGGATATTGGTCTTTTCAAAAAAATTCAAAAATTCAACCACCAAAACTATCTGTCATTGTATTTGTAATGAAAAAACGTAACATTTTTTCAAAAGTGACGAACTGTCTACAAAAAAGTTTAATTTTTTTACCTTAACGAACTCTAAACGAAAAATGTAATAGTTGAAATATCAATCAAAAAAGATTTTAAATCAATAAGAGTTAAATTTATCCAAAAAAATATCTCAGCAAAATAGTTGAATCCTTAACCATAATTTTTAACCATATGGTTTCGTTTCTAACCAAAAAAGACGAAACTTCTACCAAAAAAGAAATGAAGTTTCAAATATCTTTTAGACTGACTCGAATTATTCCTCAAATTTTGAAAAATCTTTAAAAATCAAAAAGTTTGCCTGTAAATTCTTCAGATCTCTTCAAATCTTTTTAAATTGCACTTAAAAATATTTCTAAAAAATAAAACTCATTTTTATTTATTCCAGGAATCATGAGAAGTTTTCTTTTTTCTTGAAACCTTTTAAAATTCTTTAAAAGTTTCGAAATTTTGCATCAAAATGTTCACAAATGTACATTTTCTTTTAAATTTATTGAAATATTTTTAATTTTTTATTCATTTTCAATCCATTTAAAATTTCTAAACCTTCTAAATATCTTTGAAAATATATCGAGTTTTTCCTAACATTTATTTCAAATTTGGTAAAATTTAATAAATTGCCTTAAGATCTTCCAGATTCTTTTTGCCGATGTTGGAAACTGAAAAATCATTTTGAATTTTTCCAGAAATCTTAAGAAAGTTGTTCATTACTTGAAATCTTTTGATTTTGCGAATAATTTTAAAATGTTTTTAAATCTTATGAATATATATCAAACTGATTCCAATTTTTCCTCAAATTTTTAAAAATCTTTAAAAATTGGAAAAATTGCCTTTAAATTTTACAGATTTTTCTTCGAAGTATTTTGAAATGTTCTGAAATCTTTCTTAATTTGAAAAAAGTTGAAAAAGTTAAAAAAATAAAAAATGATTTAAATTTTACTCAGGAATCTTCAGAAAATTTTGGATTCTCTTGAAACTTTTTGATATTCTTAAAAACGTTCTAATTTGTTTTTTTCGGTATCTTTCAGAATTTACATATTGATTTAAATTCTAAATTTTTTTTATATTTGAAATTATCTCGGATTCTTTTTAAAATGAATTGAAGAAATTTTTGTAGTTTTGCAAAATTGAAAAATGTTACTTTAACATTTTCAAAATTTTAGGAAATCATTTGAAATTATCTCAAATCTCTTTTAATTTCCTTAATTTATAAATAAATTTGATCCTACGACCTTCCGCCTCCTCTACTTTCCCCTCACCACACATCCCCAGCTGGCACTCCCCTTCCCCTACTTCGCTTGCCCAGCCGTCACTTCCCCTCACCTACTTCCCCTTCTTTCCCACTCCTAATTTTCCCTTACTTCTCCTCCCCTATTTGCACACATTCCCCTACTTCTCCTCCTCTCATTTCCATATACTTCCCCTTCGCTCACATCTTCTACTTCCCCTCATATCGCATACCGCCTCTCATTTCCCATCACTTCCTCTCCCGTGAGTTCTCCTCACTTTCCCTAATTTTCCTCCCATTATTTTTTTACCCTCTCCCCTGATTTCCCCTAATTTTTCTCCTTTTTTCATCACGCTTCCCCTACCCCCATTTCCTCTCTCATAATTTACTCCACTCCCCTTCCCTCACTTCCTCTCTTCATTCACCCAACTTACCTCACCTTACTTACCCTTTGCTAATTTTCTCTACTTCCCTCTCCTCACCTTCTCACCTCACCTACTTCCTCTCTCCGTATTTCCCTTCACTTTACATATTTCTCCTCCCCTTGTTTCCCCTCACTTTCTCCACTTCCCGTCTAGACGATTTTGAACACAAAATTCTAGATTTTTTCAGATTTCTAGAAAAAGCGGGTAATAATCGTCGCTTATAAAGTCCGGTTTCTTGTAATCATTTCAAAGTTCAGGCCTCTATAATGTCACATCGTTTAAAAGTTTATAGATTAAATCAGTCCAAGAAAATTGCACACTGCAAATATACTTGCCTCGTACACACATATATTTTTTTTTAGGTGCAGCGTCAGTTTTATGAGAATGCAGATCCTTTCTTTTAGAACTTCTTCGATCTCGCCTTCTTCTTTTTTCTGCCTTTTATTACAGGCTCGTTCCAACGCAGAAAACAGCATCGCCCACGTGAAACGGGTCACACCCTTTCGTCTCACCGACAACTCTTCCTTCTTCCTTTTTTTCTCTCTTTCATTCATTTCCGTAAACCGTCATCGTGACTCCAATGCCATACTTTATGATTGTCTTCGTAATTTACGAGTTCGTAAATTAGAAAATGGTTCTTGAAAAATTGCTTTCGGTGCCGCCTTCAATTATATCCCAGTACGATTTCTTTTTTCTGTCAGGTTTCTTTCAGAAAAATACGAGAATGCAAAGGATATTCTGAAGTAAAAATTAGGATTAAAAAAGTTCGATGACATTTTTGCTGGTTTTTTAGGTTTTCGTAGCTCCGGGCAAAAACCCTTATAGTTTAGGACGGGTTTCCGTCGGTCTGTCCGTCCATCCATCCGTCCATTCATCCGTGAGATAAAATGACGGAAGATGAGGAGGACAAAATAGGAGAGAAAAATTAGGGGTGGTAAGGAGAAATGATGGGATGAGAAGTATGGGACGTGAGGAGAAACGTAAAAAAAAAAGAAGTACGAGAAGTGGTGGAAAATGACGGAAGGTTGGTAGGGGAAGTGATAGGAACGAAACTAGGGAAGTGTGAGGAAATGACGAGGGTAGAGGAAGTGAGAGGGAATGTGGTGGGAAGTGAGGTGAGGGGAAAGTAGATAAAGATAAAATGACGGGAGGTGAGTAGGGCAAAATAGGAGAGAATAATTATGGGTGGTAAGGGGAAATGATGGGATGAGAAGCATGGGACGTGAGGAGAAATGTGAAAAGAAGAAGAAGAAGAAGTGTTGGGAAATGACGTAAGGTAGGTAGGGGAAGTGGGAGCGAATGTGTTGGGGAGTGAGGTGAGGGGAAAGTAGATAAAAATAAAATGACGGGAGGTGAGTAGAGCAAAATAGGAGTGAAGAATTAGGGGTGGTAAGGGGAAATGAAGGGATAAGAAGTATGGGACGTGAGGAGAAATGTGAAACGAAGAAGTACAAGTGGTGGGGAGTGACGGAAGGTAGGTAGGGGAAGTGAGGGGAACGAAACTAGGGAAGTGTGAGGAATTGAGGAGGGTAGAGGAAGTGAGAGGGAATGTGGTAGGAAGTGAGGAGAGGGGAAGTAGATAAGTAAGAATTTGAGGAAGGGACAAGAAGGAAGAGGAAGCGAATGTTGAAGTTTAGGGAGGGGAATGTAGGGGTTGTAGTGGAAGTGAAGTACAGGGGGGGGGGGGAAACGACTTATTCACGTCTTAATAGGATACGATATTTTACGATATTTACAATATTTTATACGATATTTTAATTGACCCAAGTATCAAAATTTGAAAAAATATGTTTTTAATTTTTTTTTTCGTTTTTTTTTTGCTGAAATGCGAACTGAATTAAGAGAAAGAAATAAGAAAATCAACTATTTTTTCTTGAAAATTTAATTATTTTGTTTCAAATGCAACTATGTGATTAAAAAGTATTCATTTTTTTTTAAATTTAACTATTTGGTTGAAAGTTGAACGAATTTGCTAAAAATTCATTTTTTAGGTTGAAGATTCATCTCTTTGGTCGAAAATTTAACTCCATTTTTTTTAACATAGATTTAATCAAATTTTATTAACTAAAAATGTAACTTTTCCTTTTCTTGTTGAAAATTTATATTTTCAATTAAAAATTAATTATTCAACTATTTTGTTGAAAATTCATGTTTTTGTGTTAAAAATTTAACTGTTTTGTAGAAAAATCGTTTTTTAGATTGAAAATTCAACAATTTGGTAGAAAATTAAACAATTTGATGGAAGATTACCTTTTTTGTTGCAAATTCATATTCAGTTAATAAATCATATTTTCGGATGGAAAATTTAACTGTTTTGTAGATCATTCTACTTGGTGGAAAATTCATCTTTTTGCAGAAAAATTTAGTATTTCTTTAAAAGTGCATATTCTTTAGTAGAAAACTCAACTATTTTGTGGAAAATTTAATTTTAAATTTTTAGAAAATTAATCTGCTGGACTAAAAAATCATTTTTTGAGCTGAATGTTGAACTCTCTTGCTGAAATTTTTGTTTTGTTTTCAGTTTTCAGTTGAAAATTCATCTCTCTGGTCGAAAATTTCACTATTTTGTTGAAAAATCTTTTTTTTTTTTTTTGGTTGAGAATTAATTTTTTAAACAAAAATTTAACTTTCTTATTTTTTGCAACAACAAAAAATTTAATTCGCCTTTTTCGTAGTAAATTAATCTTCATGGTCACAAATTTACCTTTTTGGTTAAAATGCAACTTGTATTGTATTTCCGTGTTGAAAAAAAAATTGAACTGTTTTGTAGAAAAATCGTCTTTTGGATGAAAAAAACAACAATTTGGTAGAAAATTAAATAATTTTTTGAAAATTGTCTATCTTTTTGCTAACTCATATCTTTAATTTAAAATTTTCTTTTTTGTTTGAAATTAAACTATTTTCATTAAAATTAAACTATTTTTCTGAGAAGTAATCTATTTGGTAGAAAATGAACTTTTTTGTTAAAAAATTATGTTTTTGGGTTAAAAATTCTACTGTTTTGTAGATAATTAATCTTTTTGGCTTCAAAATTCAAAATTATTTTTAAATCGTTCTTTTTGGTGGAATATTATTCTACTTGCTAGAGAATCCTTTTTTTTTAAATTTAATAATTTCATTAAAAGTTCATCTTTTTAAATTAAAAAAATAAAGAATCTCATTTCAAATCGTTTATTTGGTTGAGGATTCATTCATTTTATTAAAAATTAGTTTTTGGTTTTGGATTGAAAATTCCACTGTTTTTTATCAAATTTTAATTTTTTCGGTTAAAAAATTTGACAGTTTCCTCAAAAATAAATATTTTTAGATTAAAGTTCAAACTATTTTGTTAAAGTCGTCCTTCGAAATTGAAAATTCATCTTTCTTGGTTAAAAAATAACTTTTTTGTTTGAAATTCAACTTTCTGCGAAAAAATCGTCTTTTTGGCTCGAAAATATAACTATTTGATTAAAAGTTATACTTCTTGTTTAAAATTCGTTTTTTTTGCTTGAAAGTTCAACTATTTGGTTGTTAATGCAACTGTTTCTTTAATCATTAATTTTTTTATTTGTCTTTTTGAGTTGAAAATTTATCTTATCTAATTAAAAATTTTATCTGATTAAAAATAGCCTAAAATTCCTATTTTTAATTTAAAAACTTCTTTACAATTATGATTAAAATGTTTTCAAAATAATATATTTTAATTTAAATCGATTAAAATAATCCGATCATCAAAGTTATATTGGACTTTCATTAAAGTGGGGTTTGATTTAACTTTGGAAGTGATATTAAGATGGGATAAAAGAGAAATTAATTTCTTTTCTTGAAAGAGACATTCAAACATTTTATCGGTGACTTTCAGGGGCGATAAAGTTTAAAATATATATGTAATAATTACGAGGTAGATCGAGACGTCGAAGGCTGGCAAGAAGAACAGTAAATTATGTCTCGGTATAATTAAGCGATAAATAAAAGCTTTCCATGATCAAAATATTCATGCATTGAAAAACGAATTTCTATAGAGTAATAAATAGTTTGCGCTACCATGGAGTTTTAATTAGATATTTACAATAACTAGAGTTAGTACATTTTCAAAATTTTTTACACCCCGTGAGAAAGAATTTAGACAATTTTTATGATTTTTTTTTTATTTTACCAGATTTGACTATATTTTTGGATACATTCAAGGTAGTTTAGAAGATTTTAAGGACTTTGAAAAAGAACTAGTTATCGCTATAGTTAAAGTTTCAAAAGAAAGTAGTTAGTAGTGGTAGCAGTGGTAATTTAGTAATTTAATTAAAATTAAAAAGTAACTTAATTTTATTTTCTTTCAATTTTTTTTTATATTATATTTAATTTCAATTTTATTTAGTAATTTACTAATAGTCACTTTTGCAAAGAAAGTAAAGAGCGTTACTTTTTCAATTACATTTTGTATTTTAAAAATACTAGCATCATGAATTTGAGGTAAAAAATAATTTTTAATACAATATAAAAATTTCGAATAATTATTTGTTACAAGTTTTTGAACACTTAATTTCGAGCCTAAATTAGATTTGAGGTATTTTACACTTCGTGAGAAAGAATTGAAAAATTTTCATAGAAATTTGGTTTATTTTACAAAATTTTACCAAATTTTTGGATAAATTCAAGTCAATTTTAAGAATCTTTTAAAACGTTTTTAATCTTTCCGAAGCCTCTAAAATTCCTAAATATCTTTCAAACTGACTTTAATTTTTCCCACAATTTTGAAAAATCTTTAAAAATGAAACAAAATTGCCTTAAAATTTTCGAGATTTGTTTTTACATTTTTAGAAACGTTTTAATATCTTTTTTAATTTTCTTTAAAAATTAATTCTGAAGAAAAATCATTGAAAATTTTCCCAAAATTTAAGAAAATTTTATTATTTTCATGGAAACTTTCAAAAAATTACAGTTTGTTTTAAATCATTTGAAATCTTGTCCAGTTTTAAATTATTTCTCAATCTTTTCAAGCCTTCTGAATGTCTCATGAAGTTATTCGAATTTTTTCTAAAATTTTTTAATCTTGAAAAATTGATAAATTTTGCTCTAAAACTTTCGAAATTTTAGGAAATAATTTCGAAATGTTTTGAAACCTTCAGTTTTCTCTTAAAATTCATTTTCAAACTAACAATTCATTTTTAAATTTCCCAGGAATCTTGAGAAAAAAATTTTTAATCTCTTCGAAGCCTCTAAAATACCTAAATATTTTTCAAACTGACTTTAATTTTTCCTAA
>CAKNYM010052933.1:825481-849001 GCA_932195095.1 Andricus curvator | reverse complement strand
AAAAAATTGCTTAAAAATTTTCGAGATTTGTTTTAACATTCTTAGAAATATTTTAATATCTTTTTCAATTTTCTTTAAAACTTAATTGTGAGGAAAATGAAAAATCATAAAAAAATTTCCCACAATGTAAGAAAATTTTATTATTTTCATGAAACCTTTCAAAAAAGTACAATTTGTTTTGAATCAATTAAAATCTTCTCCAGTTTTAAATTATTTCTTAATCTTTTCAAAACTTCTGAATATCTTTCTAAGGTACTCGATTTTTTTCTAAAATTTTTTCAACTTGAAAAATTGATTTTTGCTTTGAAACTTTCGAAATTTTAGGAAATAATTTTGAAATATTTTGAAACGTTTAGTTTTCTCTTAAAATTCATTTTCAAAAAAACAAATCATTAAAAAATTTCCCAGGAATTTTAAGAAAAGATTTTTTAAACTCTTGAAACCTTTCAAAATTCTTAAAAAGCTTCTTTTTTTCGAAATGTTCAAAAATCTAGAATACGTTAACATTTTTTGAAATATTCTCTACATTTGAATTATTTACAAATCATTTCGGAATTTCGAAAACTTCCAAATATCTTTTAAAATAATTTAAAGTTTTCCTAAATTGTTTAAAAATCCTGAAAAATTGAAAAAAAAATTATTCTAACAAAATTTTCAAATAATGTTATCGGTCAAAAATATTTAAATTTGAGGCTATTTTTGTATTTTTATTTTCCTTACTGATCTGATTTTCTGAAAATCGTTCTTTCCATTTAAATAGCTTGAGACCAAGTTAAGAGCCTAAGTTAGTCACAAATATTTAAATATTAATAAAAATGTACTAATGCATATTGTTAAAAACAATTTATAATTTAATTATCAATGAAAAACTCAGTCTCAAGCTATTTTGATTTACAAGCTGATTTTTTTCTCCGTGAAACTGCTGCAATTTTTAATTTGTATATTTTAATTGTTCATATATATTTAGATTGTTATATTTTACCAAATATTGCCAAAAAAATTATTATTTATTTTTATTATTCATTATTTTTGTGACTAAATATCTTTCCATCATTAGTACGAAGCAGTTTTAGCAAAAGGATTTTTTTCTGCCTATAATAACACTATTTTCCAAATTAATAATCAAAAATGTTTATAACAATTAAATGGATTAATAAGATCCAATTAAAAGAAACTAGTTATTTCTCATCACTGACTATTTCTTATAGTTTTGCAAATACTTTTACCATTATCCCTTACTCTTCTCACTCCTTTTCGATCCTATACTCTTTTTATCTCATTTCATGAAAAATGTTATCTACGTTCCAGACTGCAATAAACCGAAAAAAAAATAATGGCCAAGTTTGCTTATGGAGAATAATGCGGTCTGGAGGAGAGATTGCGAGTTGACATTTCCAGGGAAACGAGACGAAATACCCAAATACCTTTTCCACCGGGGAATGAATTTATCAAATTTACCGAGGTTCTTGGCTCTGGCCCAAAGCGGCACGAGGCCTGGTAGAGTGCATCTGTCCACAGGTAAAGAGAGGAAAGTCGATTTGTTCAGGGACAAACGACTCCCAAAAGGTGAGAGAAAGAGATAAATCCTGGGATTTTTGTGGCGAGCGCTAACTTTCTGCGTCATCAAATTCTGAAAGGACATCCGAGTCAAGTAGATGCCGGGTTCATAATGGCGTTCGATCATCCAGCATAAATCAGTCTTCGTGTCACGCATGAGAATAGCTTCTGAGCTCCAACCCTTCCTCTGATACCATATAACCACTTCTCTAAGTTCGTTTCCCAGAATTTATACTTTTTTTTATTCCTTTACTTTCTACCCATCCCGCTCCCTTATACACTACCTCCTATTCTCACCGGTCTTTTTATTTATCCTCTTAACCCCTCCTCAACAACTTTTACTTTAGTCTCTTACTACCCTTCCATATTCTCTTTCTCTCCTTCTATCCTGTTGCTTCCTATCCGACCCGCTCTCTCACCTCTTACCTATCCCTCTCTCTTTTATCTACTATTAAATCCTTATCCCTAACACAATTCTCCTATTGTCTCTTTCTCACTCCTCTGCTTACTTTTACTCTTACCTCCTTCCCAATAACTCTCATTGTTTCCCTATCACCCCTTTTGATATTCTTTTCTCTCTTTGTATTCTCTTACTTCCTGTCTGCCCATATTCTCTCTTACGATCTACCTGCTTCTCCCTCTTCTACACTCTCAAATTCTTACTCCCATTACTATTCCCCTCTTGCCTCTTTCCCATTCTTCTCTCCATTTACTTCCTCACCACCTCCTCAACAGATCTTACTTTTCCCTTTTGACCCCCTTAGATATTTTTCATCTCCTATTATTTTACTTTCCATTTTCATACACGCTCTTTCACCTTCTACCTACCCCTCTCTTTTCTACACTCTTAAATCCTCATCCCCATCACCCTTTCCTTTTTGCCTCTTTCCCACCTCTTTGTCCATTTGACCTTTTACTCCCTCCTCAACAACTCTCACTTTTCCCTCTTAACTCGCACCCATATTATTTCCCTCTCCTCTTATCCTCTTACTTCCTATCCTCCCATACGCTCTATTACCTCCTAACTACCTTTCTCTCTTGTACATTTTTAAATCATTGTGCCCATTATTCTTCTCCTATTGACTCTTTCCAACCCCTCTCTCCGACTAACCTCTCACAGAATCATTGAAAACTCACTTTTTTCTATTGGGCCCTCCCTCTTACATACTTCTGCCCTCCTTATACCCCTCCTCCTTGACCCACTTTTTTCAAGCTCCCTAACACCTTTCATTTAGTATCCTCAAATAGAAAATCAATACTTGTAGAAAATAGAATTGATAATGTAATTGATATATATTATAATGCCTCTCTTTTCCCCTCCCAACTTCTTCCCATATATCCTCCCTTCTTCTATTCTCTTGCTTCCTATTTGTCTATACGTTACCTCACATCTTACCTATTCGTATCGCTTCTACACCCTTGAATCCTTATCTCCATTATTCTTCTCCTCTTGCCTCTTTTCTTTTCTATATATCATAATCCTTCTCTCTTCTCCTCCCAACCTCTACCCATATTTCCCCTCTCCTTCTATTCTCTTATTTCCTATTTGTCTATACCTTTCCTCACATCTTACCTAGTCGCATCGCTTCTACACGCTTGAATCCTTATCTCTATTATTCTTCTCCTCTTGCCTTTTTTCCAACCCTTCTTTTACTTCTCTTATAGCCCTCTTCTCAACAACTCCTAACTTCCCCTCTTAAACCCTTCATCTTTCTCACTTTTACCTTTCTTATTCCTCTTCCCCTTCACCCAACTTTCACGAACTTCCAAGAAAATAGAGTTGAGCATGTTATTGATAGATGTCATAACCTTCTCCCCCTCAGCCCCCTCAAATGTCATCCCCTCTTTATATTCTCTTAATTCCTGTCCGCTCATATGCTTTCTTACCTTCTACCTACCCCTTTGTCATTTAAAGTCTTAAATTATGATCCTCATTAGTCTTCTTCTCTAAACCCCTTCTCCCTATCCCTTCCCCTTCCCTTCTGCTCTCATTAATCTCCCAACTTACACTTCTTCTATCTCTTTTCCCCTCTACGTTAATATCCCTAACATCTCTAATCCCCTCATCAGTCTAGTGCCATTCATTGGAGGTTCCTAGAGAGAGAAATTCTGATTTTTTCAAATCGGTCAATACATACCTTTGAAATTAATATTGGATTTTAATGGGAGATTAGTTGAATAATATTCATCGAATATAAAAAATCAATGAAAAATAACTTAAAGCCATGTGTGGGTAACCACACATGGTTGAAAATTTGGGAAACAAAATAAAAAGCAGTAGGGAACGTTTATCCTGTCCTAAAGTTTCAACTGGACATTTTTCAATTATTTAAACAATTTATATTTATTTGAATTTTTGTTTCTCATTCCAAATAATGAGAAATTAGTATTTTCTGAGAATAATGAAACTTAATGAATAGGAGTAATATATTTTGTTGGAAACATTTTTCAATTGTTTAAACAATTCCCATTTGATTTAATTTTTTCACTACCAAATCATGAAAAGTTAGTATTTTCTTCAAATAATTACACACTTAATGGATGATAGGAGTAGTATTATTTGATCAGAAGGGAGAAGTGATTGGCGTGAAAGTGTTGGAAGGGAAATTAGAGAAAGTGGTGGGAGCATGGAGGAAGTAGCGGATGGCGGGTATGTAAGAAAAGAGGAGTAAGGAGAAAAGGGAAAGGGGAGGAACTAAGGGAAACTAGAGTAGGGCGAGATGTAAGGGGAAGAGTAGAAAGTGAGCAAAAATACGGGAAGTGATGGAAATTATGGGAAGTGAGGGGAGGCGAAGTGTTGGAAAAGTGAGGGGAGGATAAGTAGTGTTGGGTAGGGGAAGCTGCGGAAGTAAGGGGGGGCAATGGTGGTGTGAGGGGAAGTGAAGGGAGGATAAGTTATTGTGAGATAGGGAAGTTAAGGAAGTGAGAATTGGCAAAGTGACAGAAAATTGAGAGGAGGATGAGCAGTGAAGAAGACGGGATAGTGATATGATCCGATAGGGTCGGATAGGATCCGATAGAATAGAATAGGTCAAAAAAGAGAGGAAAGAGTAGCGGGCGTTTGAATCACTTTAGAAGAATTTCCTAAAATAAATATTTGTAGAAAATAGATTTGATAATGTAATTGATAGGTGAAGAGGAAGTTTCTGGAGTGCAAGTAAGTTGATGGGATGAAATCCTCAAGGCTCGGAAGTCACATTTCCATTTCCTTATTAACATTTACCCATATTTCAAAGTCGAGGAAAGATCGTTTTATTGGATCCGGAAATTGAGTCGTCTTCGTCTTTGACTTAGAATCCACGGAAGGACTTTCCTCTCTCAACTCAATGAATATTCCCTCCTGAAAGGATCCACTTGCCAGAAAGATCTGCAAGGTGGGTACGCCACGTGTTGGCTCCAACCCAGCATCAAGTCTTTCACATCATCTCGCTGCACTTGATATGTTACGACTCTTCGTCTATTGCGAGCTTTACATAACATGCTACGTGATCTGGTTTCACTTCTCTGCATTTATAATTCTCCTCTTTATCTGAAAATAGATTTATTCATCGTAAACAACCTATTATTGTCACATAAATATTGTTTATTATTAAATACACTACCGTCGGAAAGTATCAGACTTTAAAACGTGATTGATCGTTTTAAAAAAGTGATGAACTTTTTCAAAGAATCGTTAGAAATCTTGTAAAATTTCGCTTTGAATCACCCCTAATAGAGATATTTCGGACTTTTTGAAGAGAATATACCATGTGAGAATATTTTTTGAAAATGCAAGAATTTTTTCGAATTTCGTTTCTTAACTTCAACTCATGATAAAATCTTGGAAAGTTATAGAAAAAATGTGAAATTAATACCACACAGTCTTTAAAGTCTTGTCTCTGATTCAAGGCAATAAAACTTGATAAATCTTTATGGGTTACTGAGATATGACTAAAAATGTCGAAGTGTCTCTGCGTCGAATTTCAGTAGTTCAAGCAGCCAGGCTGGCCGACAGCGGCTTGGACATTTTTTGTCATATCTAGGGAACCCGTGAAGATTTTTGAAGTATCATTGGCTTAAATTAAAGATAGAATTTCAGAGATTACGTCCTGTCAATTTCAGTTTTTTATATCAAATTTCCTAAGTTACAGTACGAATTTAAGTTAAGCTGCACGATCTGAGAAATCCTCGGCGATCATCGCTCTGGCAGGCGATAGTGGTGTTCGCCGACTAAAACTTGATGCATAATCGATTGGCGATTTCGAAGATTTAAAAAATTTTTTTCAAGATTTTTGAAGTTTTATTGGCTTGAATTTAAAATATGACTTTAAAGACTCTGTATTATAAATTTCAGCTTTTGCCACAATTTTCCTAGGGCATGTCATGATTTGAAGTCAAGGTACAAAATTTGAGAAATTTTTTATTTTTTTTTTTCTATTTTTTATCTAGTATATTCTCTTTAAAACATTAAAAAAATCTTGATTAGGGGGTTTTCGACGCGGAATTTCATAGGCTTTCCAAAGGTTTATTGAAAAAGTTTCTGGATTTTTTTAACGACTCAGACTCAAAAATAGGACAGAAGTTTTCATCTTCTTAATTTATTGATGGACTGGATGGACTGAACTTATTTTTTTATCGGAATTTCACACATGTTTAAAATAAAAATCTATACAATTATAAAATCATTTAGTTTACAATGAGTAATTCTTAAATCTTTTGCTTAAAAATTGTTCTATTTTAGGTTTTAACTTTTAGGCGTACATTTTCAATTTGCGGAATTTTAAAATTTAGTTGTAAAGACATACACAATCAAAAGTTAAAAGCATTTGAATTTTTAAATTTCATATGAAAACTTTTCAAGCTGATCAACTGTCCAGATAAATTAAGCAATGATTTTCAAAACTTAACTGTAGTTTGTGTGTTAAAAATTGAAAAATAATTGATTTTCAAACGCGATTCACAATTTTTTCGAAATCAAACAATTTACATATTTTAACGTTTCATCTTGAAATTTTTTTATGAAAAGAGGACAATTATTTCATACTTATTAATATTTTATTTTTCACTTGAAATAAACAATTTGAAAACAAATATTCAAGACTTGACAATTTGAAACTGAAATTTTTGAAAATATTTGGAAAGCCTAATTTCAGAATCCTTAGTTTAAACTTTCGACGTTGCAATTTTAATTGTCCTATCAAACAAAATTTAATTTGTAAGTGAAAGTTTAAAATTTTGATGTATAAATAACAATTGAACAAATATTAATATGAAACAACTTAAAATTAGAATAATTAAACTCAACAGGATATATGTATCAAAAAACGTTTTAATTTCACAATTCTGATTTTAAAAAAAGGAAGAAAATTTGGTATTTAACTCTAATCCAAATTGGAAGGGCAACATTATTATTTTTTACATTTTGGTTGAGATGAAGGCGGGAAACTTTGTTATTTTTAACATTTTTATTGAGTTTGAAGCGAGGAAATTTAATTTTTTAATTTTTGTTGAACGAAGGGACAAAATTAGGATTTTTTTTCCGAATTGGAAGATAATTTTTTTTTGAAGTTTTGGAAGAATTGGAAGTCTTTCTAGCATGTTTATTAAGTTAAAGGGGGAAATTTTTTTCAAGTTTTTTTAAACTGGAAAAGGCAATTTTTTTGTTTTGAAATTTTGTATTGAGTTTGAAGGAAGGAGGTTTTGGTTATTAATTCTTTTCCTTAATTGGAAGAGGTCAAATTTTTATTTTTACCATTTTTATTAATGTGAGTTGAAAGGGAGAATTAGTTTTAATTTACAGAATTGAAAATGATAACGTTGATTTATATTTAATTTAAAATTGTTTAATTGGAAAGTGTTACAAGCTTTTATTTTATACACGTAAATTGTTGAGCGTTTGAATTAAAAATTAGTGAATTAGAAAATAGTTAAGCTTCAATTTTGAATGTTTAAAATTCAAAAAAGTTCCACTTTCTGTGCTATAGTTTGCATTAGAGTTTTTATTACTTCAAGTGAGAAAATTGTTAATTTTAAGAAATCAAATTTTTTTATTTCAATGGCCGAAAAAGTTTTTTCGGACCGCGAAAAACCAGGAAACATCCGGAAATAACTCTGCAAAAAAAGTTTTAGTTTTTTTTGTTTTCGAAGTAAACCCGAAAAATTCTTTTTTTAGAAAACAAATTTGTTAATCTTTTTTTACTTCAACTCGCCGTAATTCGGCTAATTATTGTAATTTTTTTATGAAATTGACAAGAAACTTCATTTATGATGTTCTACGAAGAGTAGAGTAAATAAATAATCCAAATTTTGGTTTAAAAAAAAGTTATTAATTAATAGGTGAGACATTGCATAAATCATGCATTCACAATACATGCGTTCGAAGGAACAAGTCGCGCCACCGGAATAAAACCTTGATAATTTTTTAATGATGATTTTGTTTTGAATAACTATTTTCGTAACAAAAATATTTATACCTTCCTGAACAATTTTCCCGATTGAAGATTTTTGTTGCTCGAAATTTTCTCGACTCCTGACCAGCTTGGCGATATGAATGCATGATTTAGGCAATGCCTCAGATAAAAAGGTATAACTTTTGTTTAAACTAAAGTGTTGATTAGTTCTTCACTCCAAGGGTCGCATAACATTATAAATTATATTTCTTGTAAATTTCAAAAATATATTACAAGAATTGACTGAATTATGGCGTGTTGAATCCAGCTCTTCAATTAAACGAATTATCCTTCCGACGCGCGACGTGTTGACGCAAAAAATATAAGAGAGGAAAAGCAATGTTTTAACTCGTGATGCATTTTATTTGATTGCAGGGAGCGATGACAAGGTAACGAGAGAGCGCAGAAAATAAACAAAAAACAAAATGGCGAAAGGTGCGGAAAGATTGCCTGGAACGACAACCAGAATAAGGACCAGAGATGATGGGTGCTGTTCTGTGAATTTTCTGAAATATGTTCTTCACATTTACAACGTTGTCTTATTCGTAAGTACTTTTCTCCAATTCTATTATTATTTCTCATCTTCTTCACTACGCGGTCTTTATCAGCCTCAAGCTATCGAATCAAGTTCGTTTTTCCCGGGAAAATAAAGCAACTCTTCCTTTTCGCGCAATCACCACCCTTTTCTAAATGAAGCTGTTCGTTCTTTTTATCCTATTACCACCCTCCAGTCTGATGTGTATAGCGAATACTAGTTGTGGGTTTCCTACTTCCACAAAAAGTATCTTCTACAGAAATAAAATCGAAAAACCTACACTCCCGTCGGGAATTATCTAGGCCAGGGCAGAGAGGACTATGAGGAGGATAAGTATGAGGAGGAGGAGTACTTTCAGGAGAGAGAAGAGGAGGAGGAGGATATGGTGGAGGGGCTGGTTGAGCATGATGAGGAGGATGTGGAGAAGAAGAAGGAGGAGGATGTAGCGGAGGTGCAGGTAGAGGATCATGAGGAGGATGTGGAGAAGAAGAATGAGGAGGATGTGGAGGAGGGGCAGGTAGAGGATGATGAGGAGGATGTGTAGAAGAAGGAGGAGAAGGATGAGGAGAAGGAGGAAGAGGAGGACTTACAGGAAAGAGGCGTAGGAGGAGGATGTGGAGGAGGGGCTGGTGTAGCCCGATGAGGAGGATGGGGAGGAGGAGGAGGAGAAGAAGAACTTTGAAACAGGATAACTCGGTCTAAAATAAAGCTAAACCTTTTATAAACAACAGGTTAGAAAGCTTATGTAATTCCACGTCGGATAGACCGTACTAGACATTTTTACTTTTTGCAGGAAATAAGTAGAAAAAATCTTAACTTTACTGGACGCAATCTTTGAAATCTTATTTTTAATTGTGGCTAGTAAAACTAGCTAGTTTTAATTGAAAATTGACATTGTTCAGTTGAAAATTTAAATATTTGTTTGAATATTCATGTTTTTTTTTTAAGATTCATAATTTTGGTAGAAAAGTAATCTTCTTTATTGAAAATTTATCTTTTGCGCTAAAAATTCAACTATTTGGTTAACATTTCATCTGTTTTAGTTCAGAATTCAACTTTCTTGTAGAAAATTCCTTGTTCCAGAATTAATTGTTTTATCTAAAAATTCAACTATTCTATTAATAATTTATGTTTGTTCTTTAAAAATTCAAGTTTTTGGTTGAAAATTCAAGTATTATGTTGAAAATTTGTGTTTTTGGAAAAAAAATATTTTTTGGTTAAACATGCAACTTTTTGGTTTGAGATTTATCTCTTTGGTTGCAAATGTATCAGTTTTGTTGAAAATTCGTCTTCTTTTGCAGAAAGTTAATCTTTTTGGTTGAAAATTCAATTATTTGGTTAAAAATCCATCTGTTTCGGTTCAGAGTTAAATTTTCTTTGTACAAAATTCCCTTTTTTTTGTTTGCGAATTAATTTTTCAACTGATAATTTACCTATTCTATTGATAACTGAGCTTTTTTCTTCAATGATACAAGTATTTGGTTGAAAATTCAAGCATTATGTTGCAAATTTCTTTTTTTGGTAGAAAATTAATGTTCTTGGTTAAGCATGCAACCTTTTAATTTCAGATTCATCTCTCTGGTTGAAAATGTAACTTTTTTTTTTAATTCGTCGTTCTTGATAAAAAATTAATCTTTCTGATTGAAAATTCAAATATTTGGTTGAAAGTTCATCTGTTTTGGTTGAGAAATCAATTTTTTGTAGAAAATTTTTTTTTTTTTGTTTGAAAATTAATTTTTTTAACTGACAATTTAACTATTATATTCATGAATGATCTTTTTTTAAAAATTGAAGTATTCGGTTGAAATTGTAAGTATTATGTTGAAAATTTCCTTTTTTGGTAGAAAATTAATGTACTTGATTTAAACATTCAACTTTTCCTTTAAGATTCATCTCTTTGGTTGAAAATGTAACTTTTTTTGAAAATTCGTCTTTTTTGGTAAAAAATTAATTTTTTTGGTTGAAAATTCAAATATTTGGTGGAAAATTCTTCTGTTTTAGTTGAGAATTCAATTTTTTTTTAGAAAATTCCTTTTTTTGGTTGCGAATAAATTTTTTTAACTGACAATTTAACTATTCAATTAACAGTAGATCTTTTTTTCAAAAATTTAATTATTTGGTTGACAATTCAAGTATTATGTTTAAAATTTGTGTTTTTGGTAGAAAATTAATGTTTTTGGGTGAAAATTGTACTATTTGATTGAAAATTCATCTGCATTGGTTGAAAGTTCAACTATTTGGCTGAAAATTCTTCTTTCTTGGTTGCAATTTAACTTTTTTAACTGAAAATTCAACTATACAATTGTTTGTTGAAAATTTATCTTTTTTGTTTAAAAATTTAAATATATTGTTAAAAATTCGTGTATTATGTTGAAAATTTTTGTTTTTGGTAGAAAATTAATTTTCTTGGTCAAACATGCAAGTGTTTGGTTTAAGATTCATCTCTTTGGTTAAAAATGTAACTATTTTGTCCAAAATTCGTCGTTTTTGGTAGAAAATTCAACTATTTGGTTGAAAATTCATTTCTTTTTGTTAAAAAATCAACTATTATGTTGAAAATTCCTTTTTTTTGTGAAAATTAATTTTTTGAACTGAAAATTCGACTATACCATTTTTTCGTTCAAAATGGATATCTCAAAATAAATATTGATTATTTAAAAATAAAAATTCATCTATTAGGCTAGAAATTCAATTTTTTTGGGTTATGCTTTATTTTTTCAACTGAAAATTCAACTATACTATTTTTGGTATAAAATGTATTTTTTTAGGTGAAAATTCCTGTCTTTTGTTGAAAATTCGTATTTTTTTCTTCTAACTTGAAAATTCATTTTTTTGATTAGAAATTAAACGACTGATAGAAAGTTAATCTATTTTGTTAGAAATTCATCTTTGTTAGAAAATTAATCTTCTTGTTTAAAATTAAAATTTTTGTTTAAAAATTCATCTTTTTTTAAATTATTTCTTGAAAATTATTCTTTTTTTGTTGAAATTTCAACTACTTTTTAAAGGTTGAATTGATTTGTTAAAAATTCATGTTTTTTAGTTGAAAATTGAAAAAATAAGATGAAAGTTAATCTTTTTGATTGAAAATTCGTTTTCTTGTGATGTCGAAAATACTTTTTTCCACTGTCCTTATTCACACAGTTTTGTCTCAAAATAAAATTTAAAAATAAGCCTGTCATATTCTTTTAGGAATTTAATTAGCTTTGCAAAAAAAAGAACTTCTATATCAGATAAAAATTTTGATCTGTAGACTTGTATATTTTTAGGAATATCTCGGGAACACGTCAAGAAGTTTTGAGTTTTTTTCAGCTTCAATTAAAGAAGAGATTTCGAAGTTTGCGTCCTGTAAATTTCAGATTTTTCCTACAACTTTCCTAGGTCTTGACTCGAGTTGAAATCGAGGTAGGGAATTCTCTAATTAAAAAAAACGTATCACCTAATATATCCTATTTAAACATTAGGAAACGTATCTGATAGGGTTCATTCGACGTGGAATTTCATAAGCTTCCTAACTATATTTTTAAAAAAATTCCACTTTCATTTCCGGCCGAGTTATCACGTTTCAAAGTCATCAATGATTTTTAGTGCCGCTTGAGCCAACCATGTAGATAATTTCCGGCATACAATGAATAAGATATCAAATATGAAATATCTCGAGTGCTTGAAGAATGAAGCAATCAGGATATAAAAGCCTCATAAAATTAGCTCGGGTTAATCAACTTATAATTAATCACAATTGATTATCATCAATCTGAATGGTTTCCCTCCTACAAAAGTGTCTGCATATAAAATCTATATTAGTCCCTCTCATATCAAGGTACTCACTCCATAAGTTTGATTGTCGGTTAAATTAACTGCAAAGCAGAAACGCTCTCCAGATTCTCCAAGTTGGAGCGATCCACGTTCAAGCTTATAGAGTGTTCGTGATGTTCTTCGAGGATTTCACTGGAGTTTGGGAATACTGACACGCCCAGACCTCTTTAATTATAATCATTATCGTACCGGATGAACTACTAATTACCTAATAGGCATCCACGAGTCTCTCAATTCAGGAGTAGATACACTCTACTTGTCTCGAAGTTAACAATTTCTAGTTCTAGATGTTGTTCTTAGAAGTAATTACAATTGGAACAAAATTGCAAGTCCTCGTATTGCAGTTGTCAACGAACTAATTTGTAGAGATAATGAAAAATGCAGCATCAGATGGAAATGTATGAGAATGACGCCAATAGGCCACCCTTCAATAAGCAGTTCTTTCGAAAGTGGTTGAAATTAATTAAAAAATTTTGCAACATGGAGAAACATGATGCCGAACGTCGTGACGCAGACACTTCTGATTGACAATCCTAGAGTGTCGATTTGATTAGCATATAGTAATAGTGCCTGACTATGAAGAAAAAATAGTGGATGGTGATTGATACTACCCAGAATATCAAACTGCCCATCTCAATTTTGACACTCCAAGTTTGACTATCTATTTTTCTCCACTAGGTAGCCCACAACTTGGCAGCACCCTATCCTTTAAAAAATTTGAAATAAAATCCGGTAATGGACTATTACAAGATCTAATCGTGTTTAACAACCAGTCTCTTGTCATCTCAAGTTGCAGCTTGTTGCAGAAATACAATGGTTCCCCAAGACGCAGATGCATATTGACGTCAAAATGCAGTTAACGTAGCGTCGCAGCGTTAAGTGGCGGCCTTATTGTCGCTGCATTGTTCCGCGTAGCAGCGAGCAACTCGGCATAATGCCACGTTATTGTTGCATTATCGTCACATTATTGAACACCACCAGAGATGAACGCTTCAGAGTGCTGGTCATATTCGTTGCGATTTGCCTCGTTTGCGAACATCATCACTGAATGGTGGGCGGCAACATCATCCAGCATCCCAGAGGACAGCCGAAGATAAGAGGATTTAATGGCAGTCAAGAATAACATTCGACAAGATAATTCCCGTGGCGAATCGCAGGAAAAAAAGCCGGATCGTTAAACGTCAGCAGTAGTCACCACTTTTTTCTTTGATCCTTTTTTCTCTCAGTTTTATTTTCTCAATGCCTTGTAAAATCCCGCTACTCTAATTGCAGCCTAGCCAAGATGTCCGCCTCGCATCCACCGTTTTACGCCCACTTGGTCTAAGGTTAAGTATACTTTGGTTCCAGTCGTGCGATCAAGGAAGGATTACCTGCTGGCCGCTAAATGGCCTCTAGAAAAAAGATAATAGCACTTCAAGTAGAAAAATAAGATAATTTTCTGATATCGGAATAATGATGTAATTGGAGATGTGCTGACGTTTTTTATTTTAGAGGATGGATCAAATAGGTTGCGAAAGTAACAAATCTCTTTTTGCAAACTTCTTTCAGGTTTGAAACATGTTTCGAAATCCGAAAAACATTCTATTTGTCAAAAATAGTATTACAAAAATTTAACTACCGTTAAGAAGTGCTATGGGTGTATTCACTATGGGAATACTTATTTTTGCTTGCTTGATGAGCACTTTTGCTTTCTCACAGACATCAAATAAATTTGGTTTTTCATAGTCGGTGGTTTATTTTCACTAACAAGGAAAATCCTTATACTTATTTTATGAAGATGATGTTTCTATCTTATACCGAAAATCTTATTTCCAGAAAATTAGAGAGAAGATACAAAAGTCAATCAACGTGTCTTGTTACAAAGAACAACTTATGAAGTTATGTGCCACCCTTAAAGCACGCTACCAATTTGAACTTTTTGATAAGGATTTATTGAGATAGTTTATCAAAACATTTGAAAACTTCTGAGGTGGTTCAGAGGATTTTAGTTAGATTAAAGACCTTTAACCATATATCCGGGACACATGGCAATCATGTAACTCAGAGCATTTATCTACGATCTTCAGGGTGTATACTTTATGACTTTATGACTTTATACTTTATGACGATGGAGCGTACTTCGCCTTGAAACTGAACTTCCAAAAGCCACCGCAAATATTTTTATGGGCCATTTTGCCGTGTGTTTATCAAGTTTGAAACAGATTGAAAATGCGGTTTCACGATAAAATACGAGGTTCTGCTACGCAGTGCAATTTCTACGCACAAGCGTTACGAGGTTACGTAATGGTATTTATATCACAGCCCCTCGTTCTAGGGCAAGATATGCATAAACGATTTGCTACAATCTTCTCGATAATAAAAACTTATCATTGTTGGAGAACTTCAAAAATAGGTTTTATTTACTCAGGACCTGAAAAGGGTATAATTTTCATTCTTTTTGAAGATTTCATACTTGTATTAATTTGTATTGCGGCCCCTCGTTGTTAGACAAGGTATGCATGAATGATCTGTATCAACCTTCTCGATCATCAAAACTTATTCTTGGCCAATAAGGTCGTTGCAAACAAAAAATTTCATTTGTTTTTTTAGTTTTGACATTGATCAAGAGAGCGAACATAACTGAAGTTCAAGATGAGTTTGTAAGAAAGTAACTTGAATCAAAATGATTTGAAAGAATGAATCAATGATTTTTCCAGGCCGTTTCATATGGGGAAAGGGGTCAAACCCATTTTTTACGTAAGGTATTTTCAAATTTGCGAATCGCTAAAAGGCAAAAGTTAAAGAGATTTATTTTAAAGAGCTGGTTGTGTCCGCGATCTAGTACTCACTGTAGTATCTTTAATTTAAAAAATGTTATTACTTTATTGATAATTGTAACAGTATTACTTGTGATTTACTTAATAATATTGAAAATAATAGGTAATATTATTATTAGTAATAAATTCACAAAATAATCTTAAATAAATAAACAAATAAGGGGTGGTCCACAAAGTCCGTAAGGTGTTTTCTGCAATTTTCAGCTCCCCCCCCCCCTTATGTAGAATAAGGATACTGTAAGATTTGCTCCGACCCCCCTCCCAATTCTGAGATTTTATAAATTTAGTAAATAAACTGTGTTAATAACAATAAGTATTTAGTTTTACGAACGTACAAATTAATAATTAATAATTTGGTTTTCTTACTCAATAACTTAAAAGTATTACAAATAAATCTCAATATTTACTTAGGCTATGATTCTTTAGTCTATAAATAATCAAAATTCCTGTTCATTTATCTCAGGCTGCACAGTCATCTTTCTGCTTAAACAATACATTTTGTTGTTGCAAATTTGTCTTTTGGCTTGAAAATTCCACAATTTGGTGGAATATTTTTCCTTTTCGCTTAAATTTTTTTTTAATTTACCTTTCATATAGAAATTTAGTTTTTTTTGGTTATAACTGCAACCCTCTAGTTGAAAATTAATCTATTTTGGTTTAAAATTAGCTTTTTTGTTGAAAATTCATATTTTTGTTTTCAAATTCCACTCTTTTGTAGAAAATTTGTATTTTTAGCTAGAAAATTCAACAGTTTGATAGAAAGTCAACTGAAAATTTAACTATTTTAATTTTTGTTGAAAATTTATCTTTTTCAATTGAAAGTTCCATTATTTGGTTTGAAATTCATGGTGTTTTTGTTAAAAATTCGACTTTTCTGGCAGAAAATTGATTTACTTGGTTGGAAATGAATTATTTTGTTGATTATTTCTTTTTTCTTTGTTAAAAATTAATGTTTTTTCACTGAAAATTTAACTATTATATTTTTGGTTGAATATACAGTTATTTGGTTGCAAAAATTCATGTATTTTTTTTTAAATTCTACTTTTTTGGCAGAAAATTAATCCTCGTGGTTGGCAATGAATTATTTTGTTGATGATTTCCTTCTTCCTTTATTAAAAATTAATTTTTGTCACTGAAAATTTACCTTTTATATTTTTGGTTGAAAATACAATTATTTGATTGCGAGAATTCATAAATTTTGTTAAAAATTCGACTCGTTTGGTAAAAAATTTAACCCTCTTGGTGAAAAATTCATGTACTTTGTTAAAAATTCGTCTCTTTGGGTATAAAATCAATTTTTTTGGTTAAAACTGTAACTGCTTGTTTGCAAATTAATCTCTTTTGTTGAGGATTCAAGTATTTTTACAAAATTCGTATTTTTCGGTTGAATTGAACTGTTTGTTAGTTAATTTTTTTTTTTAATGTGGTTGATATATCAACCATTACATTTTTTGGTGAAAATTAATCTTTGTGGGTTAAAATTCAACTCAATGGTCAAACTAATTTCTTCAAAATTAATATTTATTTTTTTAAGTAATTCCATAATTTTAATTGAAAATTCATCTCTTTCGTTGAAAACTGAACCACTTTGTTGATAATTTATTTGTTGGTTTCAAAATTATTTTTTTCATTGAAAATGTAACTATTTTGTAAAAAATTCAACTGTTTTGTAGAAACTTCCCCTTTTAAAATTAAAAATTCATTTTTTTATGAAAATTTATCTATTCTATTTTGGGTTAAAAATTTATTTTTTTTAGTTTGAAGATTCAACTATTCAACTATGTTGAAAAAAATTGATTTTGTTAAAAATGTAACTATTCGTTTAAGAATTTACGTATTTTGGTAAAAATTCGTCTTTTTTAGTAAAAAATTAATTTTGTTCGTTGAAAATTAATTGTTTGGTTGATAATTTAATTTTTTGGTGAAATGAATTTTTTTTCTTTATTGACTGAAAATTCATCTCTTCTGGTAGAAATTTCATCTTTTTTGGTTCAAAATGCAACTTCAAAATGCAAATTCTTTGAAGAAACCATTTTCAGAAATACTCCTGAATAGATCACTTCAGAAATAATCTATATTATTTTATATGTGTGACATTCCGAAAGGAAAATGCCCACTTTTTTGGAATAGAGTTACATACATGGGTATATAGCCGGATAAATTTACGGCAATTTGAGCCCAGGTCGAATCCTTTGTGTTGAAAAAAGAGTTTCCGGGCACTTTTAATTTTGGAAATTTGAAAACCTGTTTTTCGATAAACGGATTTGAAACTGACGAGTGTCATGAGCTCACAAAGTTAAATTTTTTGTTTTAACATAAAATTTACCTACTTTTTTTCGCTTTTGGCACATAGGGATAATTTCACGAAATAGAGTATAGATTGAAGTATGATTTCCGATCAAAATTCAAGCTGCTACCCGAAAAATAATATTAATAATTTTATTTCCACTATTGTATTTTTGGTACAGTGGATATTACATAACTTGTAGGTTGATGTTCCAAAGTATCTACGACTAACCATTTTATCTTTTTTATCGATAAAAGAAATCAAGAATATAAAAATTTGAAAAATATAGCTTGTATCCTGAAAGGGTTCAGTTTTCTGTAAAAACAAAGAACAAAAAAAAAACCAGAGTAGCTTAAAATAGTTTGTTGCATTTCTGTCAAATACATAGTATATGAAGATCGCAATATTAAATATTGTAATTTTCACACATCATACAGGATGTGCATTTTATTCTTTTGTGTTTAAATTTTGCAGATTCGTTTATAACATTATTAATCAAATCATTTCTATGATTTGAAATTTTATCAAAGTACTAAGTCTATGCATGTCCTGTATCATGGTACATCTATTGAAGTTTCCTATAAGCCTCAATAATTTATTTTAGGTTATTTGTAATTTTCTATAATTAGTATCGCAGGTGAAACTCTATGCAGGGCTTGCGTATGTGATGCATGGTATAATTATCGTTTTATAGACAATTAGTTTGCTACTAACATTTAAGCTTGAATTTTGATTAATTAGAGGATATAACGTTACTGATTTTCCATTAGCTTTCCGAGACAATAAGGTTACATGCTTTGTGAAACTAAGTTTTTGGTCGAATGAACAACCCAAACAGATTACATTATCCACCCAATTAATATGAGTGTTTTGGATTTTGATTTTCTCCTGTATGACAGATCTCCACTTTGTTGATATAATAGCTTGAGTTTTATTTGGGTTTATTTTTATTTTCCATTTGTCGAGATATGTGAGTACTTTATTAGCAGCAATTTGTAATCTATTGGTGGTGGTATCCATTCTGTAAAGCTATTAAAGCTCTATTATTCAAAGCTATTATTGAAGCTCTATTATTATTATTATTATATAAAGATCTATTAACACATTTAGTATCAGGATCATCGTTCAAATGAATAATGAATAATTGAGGTCCGAGGACCGATCCTTGTGGTACTACTGCATGCTATGAGATAGGGTGGGAAACCATAATGTATAGATCTGAATATTATTCCATTAATCCAAACCAGTTTGCATTTTATTGTTATATTTCACTCAGAGAAATGTCCTTTTGTGACAAAATGATGTTTCTTGAAGTAAATGGAATTTCCTCTTAAATTTAAGATTGAGAAGACTTTCATTTGTCTAAACAGGAATCCATTTGCAGCAAAAATTTTCCTTATGCGACTAACTTCACCTACTCTTGCAGCCAAATAATTCTGTTTGTGTAAAAAATATATTCACTACGTTCGAAACAAAACAGGCAAGAGGACAATGCTTTTGTTTCAAGACAACTTTTTCTCTGAGTGTTTATCAGTGATGTGATTTGACAAGCTAACAAGTTGATCGACAGGATGACCTTTTCTAAAGCCGAACTGTTCTTTGATAATCAGGTTGTTTGCTATCAAAAATTTATCAAATCTTTTCTTAATGATTCTTTCAACTATTTTACTTAGTTGAGAGATGACACTTATTAGCCTGTAACTAGTTACTATTGTGGGATTTTTTTGTGGTTTCGGTACCGGTATCACTTTAGCCTTTACCATAAATTGGGAAAATAGTAAGTCTATCATTACCTGGTGACTTATTTTTTAGGATTTGAGAGTTTTTCTCATTTCTGTGGGAGTTACTAAGTCTATTTCATTGGAATTTGCCTGTATATTTTTACAAGATTTGTTAAGAGTATTAAATACTTTTTTGTCATGGTCTTGAGAACCAAGATTTTCATTTACCTTACTGACTGAAGAGAAACAATTTACAAGAGCCGAAGCTTTTTCTTCATTTTTTTAGCAAATTATGTTATCAATAGCAAGTGGGGAGATATAAATGTTCTTTTGTGTGAGGGCTTTGGTTACTTTCCAAAGTGATCCATCAGTGTTCATAAGTCTTGAGTGTATTATTCAGTTGTAGAGAATTCCAATTTTGGATCAATTTGTCAACTAAATTTTGAATTTTGGACAGATTTGTTTTGTTTTTGATACTTATATTTTGCTGAAACTTTCTCCTCAATTTATTTTTAGGCTTTAAAATTTTGTTGGAAAGTGTGGGTTGTAATGCTGTGAATTTTTGGTAGGTATGTTGTTGCTAGCCGCTTCATTGACAGTTTCAATAAGTTTCTTCACCTTTCTTTAAATTTGGCATCTTGTTTTTATACAGAAATTTGAACGGACTTATTTGCCAACCCAACATTATAACTATTCATAAAGTTTCTTTTCATGAAATGAAAAAGGGTGCATACCATTTTTTTTAAATGTCTTACATTGCTGTGGAAGAAGAAAAATGTAAATTAGAGGGCAACATGCAAGGAGCGATAATTCAGGATTCAGATCAGCGCCTCATTGACGAAAAGGTGAGAGAATCGATCTCGTCCCTGCCTTTCGGCTTGCGGCCTTTAACTTGCTCCCATTATCGAACGCATCAACCTGGCTTGCTTTAACAGCTCGTAAGTGCTCGTAAAATTGCCTTGCTTTTTTAGTCTCGTGATTCAGGAAAGACGAGATTTTTTTTCATCATCACTCCTGCGGTTATTGCCACTCGAAAATAGCGGTCCAGTCGAAGTAGAATGAAAATTAAACCCTTTTCAAGTCCTAAGTAAAAGCGAGTAAAAGAAACCTGTTTTTCGAATTCTCCAAGAAAGATGAGTTTTTATTAAGGGGTTGTTCAGAAACTACTTCACGCTAAGTTTTCAAAAATTTTGAAAATGACCTAACTTCGCGACTTTTTATCCAAAATAGCTGTTTAACGAACTCGTCCTTATATTTCAGGCCTTAAAAAAGTTAGCCAAAGGGCAATCCAATCTGATCATTTTTTCGAAAGTTATCGTGCTACTACTACAGATAGACAGGCAGACAAACACCTTCGTAAGAATCATTTTTTCTGATTCAGGTGGCCTCAAAACGTTGAGATTTGACGAAAACCGACTATGTCAAATTTTACATAAAACCAATACCTTCTCATTAGAATGAGAATTTAAAAATGTAAATTCGAAACCTTAATAATTTTCGCGTATGGAATTAAAGCTTTTAGAAACTTTCAAGTGAAAATTTTTTAATTAAAAGCCGTTAAACTGCAAAATTTTAAATTTTAACTTTTGTACATTGTACATTTCAAATATTTAACAAACTAGAAATCCACGCTATCATTTTCAATGCTATAAATTGAAGAATGAAGAAAAAAATATATAAATTTTAAAAATTGTATCATTTTAAGCGATTTTGAGCTAGAAAAATTAATTTAGACACTGAAATTTGTTTTAAAATCTTTTAAAATACCCTCTGAAAAATTTGTTTGAAACAAAAATTTATTATTTATCTTGGAAGTCGCTTTTTTCCTACAATTTTGAGAAAATCCTGCAAAAGCAGTAAGAAATTTGTTTTAAAATGAATTTTTCAACAACAAAATTATTGTTAGTTTTTCTAGGAATTTTGACACCCATTTTTCATTCATTAAAAACCTTTCAAAATGCATAAGAAGCTTATCAATTTTGTGTTTGACATCTTCAAAAATCTACATTGTGTCTTAAATGTTTGAAAATATTTTCACGTTTTAAATTATTTTGAAATCTTTTCAAAACTTCAAAATATATTTCAAATTTAGAATTAATATTGTAACGTTTTTTTCAATTCAAATTGTAACGTTCAAAATTTTAATTTAACACTCTGAAATATTAAGGATTCAAGGCTTTCTGTTTCAAATAATTTAGTTTAAAATGATTTAGTTTTTAATATTTTATTTATAATTGTTCATTTTGAATGAAAAGTAAAATATTGCTAAATATTCAAGAAAATTTCTTCCCTGATTAAAAAATTCCAAATTAAATTGCGGTTAAAAATTAAATGTTTTAGATTGAAAGAATATTTGAATAGGATTTCGAATTGAATAAGAGCGTTTAGCTTTTCAAATTCTTATTTTAAATTAAGAATAGTTTATGAAGTTTCACAAATTGCAAAGTCAATTACTGTTCAATTTTTAATAATCCAACTACAGTTCAATGTAATTCATTAGAATAGCAAAAGTTCTTGGTAAAAGTGTAATATTTTCTTTTAAATTGTAGTTTCTTGTAGAAAACTATATATTAGGTTTTTTTTTTAATTTGTACATTTTCACAAAAAACTACCAGTATACAAAATATAATTTTACGTAGTTTCCCAATATTTCACTTTTGTGAAAACTTGTAACTTTTTGTAAAGATTTGTAATTTTTTACAATAATTTACGTGAAATTAAAAGTGTTTTGATGACTTCAAACATCCAAATTAAAAAAATTTTAAATTCTGTAGTTTTCTCTAATACCTTGTCGATTTTCACAACAAAGTAAAAAAAATATTAATAAAAAGTTGCACAAATTTTTGAGTTGTAGAAACTTGTACTTTATTGTTGATTTTTTTACTTTACTACAAGAAAATACTAGAAAAAATTAGCTATTTGTATTTCACTGTATTTTTTTGTACATTTTTTTTACAACAAAGGAAACAGTTTAACAAAAAATTACAGTTGTAGAAATGTTGTACTTTCTTGTAAAAATGGTTTCCATCAGGGAATTCATTAATTTTTTATTAAAATTACGCAATTTTCTGTAATACATTGTACCTGAAAATTCCAATATTTATATTTTATATATTTTATATATTTTATATACATTTATAATTTATATTATCTTTTAAAATCCAGTGAAATCTTTAAAAATATTATGATATTTATTCAAATTCGTTCAAGTCTTTGAAATACAATAAAAATCCCCTGAAATCCTGCAAAATCCTTTGAAATTTCTGCAAATCCTTTCAAATCCCTTCAACACTTTTCAGATCCCTGTCAATCCTTTGATGTCCTCAAAAAACTGCGAAAATCCCCTAAAATTTTTCGAGATTCTGTCAAATCTTTTGAAAACCTTGAAATCGGTTGAAATTTTCAAAAGTTTTTAAAATTTTCTTAAAAATCTTTGAAATCCCTTAAAATCTCTAAAAATCGGTTAATATTCTTCAAAATTCATTGAAATCTTTTAAATCCATTGGAGTCTTTCCGAACCTCTTGAAACCCCTTAAAATATTTTTAAATCCATTAGAATCTTTTAAAACTCATGAAAATTCCCTAATATTTCTTAGAATCCATTAAAATATTCAGAAATCCTTCAAAATTCCGTTTAATCTAAAAATAAAAACATTTGTGTACATACATTGGAATCGTTTGAAATATCTTAAAATCCTTGGCAATCTCTGAAAATCATCGATTAGGCCTTGAGTCTCTTGAAATCTATAAAAGTTCCTTAAAATCCTTTTGAATATTTGCAAATTTTTAGAAATATCGTTAAATCTTTTGAAATCTTACGAAATCTCTTCAAATACCTTGAAAGCTTCGAAATATAATTAAAATCTCCTGACATCCTGCAAAATTCGTAAAAATACTTTTATATCTCTTGCAATTCTTTAAAATCCTTTGAAATATTTTGAATCTTTTAGAAGTCCCTTTCATACTCTTAAAATCCCTTATCCTTTTCGAAAATCTTTTGAAACATCATGATATTTCTTCAAATCCCTTTGAACCTTCGAAATCTAATTGAAATCTCCAGACATGCGTCAAAATTAATGAAAAAACTTTGGTATTTCTTGACATCCTTTAAAATCTTTTGAAACCCGTGAAACATCTTGTAATCTTTTGAAATTGTTTGAAATACCCCGAAACTTTTGTAATGCCATAAAATATTTGTAGCTTTCTTGAAATCTAATGAAATCCATAGTAGTTCTTTAAAATAATTTGCAGTCCTTTGAAATACATTAAAATCATGAAAATGTTATGAAGCATTGTATCTTACTTATCTCTGTGGAGAAGGAGAAGGAGAAGGAGAAGGAGAAGGAGAAGGAGAAGGAGA
>CAKNYM010052933.1:797656-825471 GCA_932195095.1 Andricus curvator | reverse complement strand
GAAGGAGAAGGAGAAGGAGAAGGAGAAGGAGAAGGAGAAGGAGAAGGTTGCATCTTGCAACGAAACACTTTCTTTATGAAATATTTGCTAAGTCGCCCTTGCCCCGCAGGCCAGTCTTGCCCCGGTCTACCCTGTGTTTAGTAAACACATAAAATCTACAAATCCGTACAATGAGGGAGAAGGTGGTCTAAAATTTCAAAAATTATCCTTACATAATTAATATACATTCCCTAAGTTCGTTTAATCATTAAATTATCGTTTCTTGCATTTTTCCCTCCAATTTACATATTCTTTTTTCTTTTTATGTCTCGTATTCGAGCATTGAATGAAGATTTTGCTTCATCATGGTATCTTACTTATCTCTGTGGTACTCTTTATCATCCAGCTTTTCGCCAGCATGCTATCATATAATGCTTCTCACTTTACGACGTGGAGTCGCACGAAGACTTTATTACCATTTTATGGGATTTCGTCGCATAAGCGATGAGGTCAAATACCTTATGTTAGAGATGATAAAAAAACAAGGAGATGAATACGATACATGAAGTAGCGAAGAAAAATTGAGAGGATATACTCGGAGAGGTGCGATTTTATTCGAACTTAATATCGCTCTTACTGATAATAGCTGCATTAGCAAGTGAGAGCTTCGAGTACATATATGAAAGGCTTCTTCTTGTAGGTTAGTGAACCTGGAAGTACCACAATACCCAGTCAGTGTATGCTCTGTACCTGAATTAAGGGCTCATATAGTACCCTAATGCAAAATTTAGGGCTCTGAATTATAAACAAAAACATAATACTCGTAGTTCCATTTATTTTTCTTGCTATAGCTTGACATGAAGCTGACAGCTTTACGTCAATCTAGCAGTACCATAGTAGAAAAATTTGCTCCATCAACTTTTCCCTATCGTAGAAATTCAGGGCTCATTTAGTACTAAAAAGCAAAATTTAGGGCTCTGAATTATAAACAAAGACATAATACTCGCAGTTCCATTCATTTTTCTTGCTATAGCTTGACATGAAGCTGGCAGCTTTACGTCGAGCTAGCAGTATCATGGTAGAAATAATTGCGGTTCACTTAGTACCCAAAAGCCAAATATAGGGTTTTGCATTTTTTTTAATGCATGGTACTGAAAGTACCATACATTCTTTTTGCTAACTTGACGAAAAGCTGGCAGCTTTACGTCAATCTAGCATTACCATGGCAGAAATATTTGCTGCATCAACTTTTTCCTATCATAGAAATTCAAGGCTGATTTATTACTAAAAACCAAAATTTAGAGCACTCCATTTAAAAAAAAGGAATGGTACTGGTAATAACATACATTATTTTTGCTAGCTTGACGTAAAGCTGGCAGCTCTACGTTAAGCTAGCAGTACAATGGTAAAAATATTTGTTTTAAGTACATCAGAATTAAGGGCCCTTTTTACGTTCTACAACAGTCCTTAAATAAAATTTTGCAGAAACATCCCTTGACAGTGAAAAACTGCCCCAAAACAAAAAGTACTGATTAAGTACAATGAGAATTATTACACCAATTCTAGAATATTTTTTACCCTTTCGTAAACATTGAACACTTTTTCAAAAAACCATCCCTGACACTCAAAAAACATTTACTGAAAGAATTTGGCATTAAACTAACATGAAGCTGCCAGTTTAACGTGAAGCTAGAAGTACCATTGTAAAAAATGTGTTGCATCGACTTTTTTCTTTCATGGAAATATTTATTCAAAATTAATCTTTTGTCCTTGAAAATTCAACTATTTAGGTACAAAATTATGCATTTAAAAAAAAAACTTATTTTTTGGTGAAAAATAAATTTTTTAGTTAATAATTCATCCTTTTTGGTTAAAAGTTCAACCGTTTTGATGAAAATTCATGTTTTTTTTTTAAATTCGTCTTTTCCGATTGAATTTAACTGTTTGTTGTTTCCAATTGAAATCTTGTTTAGTTGAAATATCAACTATTACATGTTTGCTTAAGAATTCATCTTTTGAGGTTGAAAATTCAACTATTTTGTGGAAAATTCATCTTTTTGGCTTAAACATTCCACAATTTGGTAGAAAATTAAACTAAATATTTGAAAAATAACTTTTTTGTTAGAAATTCATATTGCTGGATATGAAATTCAATTTTTTTGCTTAAAACACGTGATCGAAAAGTTAATCTTCTTGTTGGAAAATTTGTCTTCTTGGTTAAAAGTTAAACTATTTTGGTAGAAGATTCAATTATTTGGTTAAAACCAATTATTTATTTAAAAATTTAGCTATCCAGTAAAAATTTAACTTTTTTCTGGAAAATTAATATTTTTGAATTGAAAATGTAACTGTTTTGTAGAAAATTCACATACTTTGTTGAAAATTAGTCCTTTTAGGTAGAAAATTAATTTTCTTTGATAAAAATTCATCTTTTTTGTGAAGGGTTCAACTATTTTGTTAAAAATTTGCCGTTTTTGGTTACATTTCATTGGTAGAAATTTTTCCTCATGAAAATTAATTCTCTAAACTGGAAAGGTTTTTTTTTAAAGGTTTTTTCCACGTTCAATTAATAATTATTATTTTTATATGAAAATTCATCTTTTCTGATTTAAAATTCAGTTACTTGATTGAAAATTCATGTATTTGGTAGAAAAATCGTTTTTTTTTGTAGAAAATAAATATTTTCGGTTGAAAATTTAATCTTCTAAGTTCAAAATTCAACTTTCTTCTTGAAAATTCATGTACTTTGCTGAACATTCTTCTTGGTCCATTGAATTCAATTGTTTTTTGTTTCAGACTAAAATATTTGTTGGTTGAAAGTTAATGTTTTTGGTAGAAAATTTATGTTTTTGCTGAAAAATAAAATTATTTTTGTAAAAAGTACAGCTATTCGGTGAAAAACTGAATTTTTTTCAAAATTTAGCTATATGGTAGAAAATGAACTTTTTTGTTGAAAATTCAACTGTTCTGTTGAAAAATCGTATTTTTTGGTTGAATTTAACTGGCAGAAAATTCGTATTTTTTTTAAAAGATTAATTTTTTAAGCTGAACGTTCCATATCCAGTTGATAATTTATGTTTTTAGTTGAAAATTGATCTCTTCTAGTTGAAAATTCCGCTATTTTTTTGAAAATTCATCTATACTCAGACAACAAATTTTCTTGTACCAAAAGAACTGTTTTCTTGGTTATATATGAAAATTTGCTTGAATCAACAAAATTTTGGTTGATTAAAAAAAATATTTGTTTGACTCAATCAAATTTTGTTGTTTAGTTGAAATTTCTCGTATTTTGTTGCAACTTTATCTTTTTTGGTAGAGAGTTAATCTTCTTGTTTGAGAAATTCATCTTTTTGGTAGAATATTAAACTATTTGGTTAAATACTGAACTATTTATTTGAAAATGCAGCTACTTTACAGAAAATCAACTTGTTTATTGAAAATTAATATTTTCTAATTGAAAATTCAACTGCTTCCTAGAAAATTTTATTATTTTGTTAAAAATTCGTCTTCTTGGGTGGAAAATTAAGCTTCTTATTTTGAAAATTCATCGTTTCGGTTGAGGATTCAAATATTTTGTTAAGAATTCATCTTTTTGGTTGAGTTTAACTAGAAGGAAATTAGTTTATTATTAGTTTATTATTTTCAGTTAAAAATTCAACTATTTAGTTGCAAATTCATCTTTCTTGATTGAAATCTATCTTCCTGGTTTGAAATTCATTTCTTAACTTTTTTTATTTGAAAAGCTTTGAATAATTAAAATTTAAAAGTCCTGGAAGAGTACGGAGTCAATGGATGGCTCCTACAAGCAATGAAAACAATATATGCAGGTAGAAAAGCGAGTGTAAGGGTTAATGGGAAACTCAGTGACTGGTTCGATATTATGCAAGGTTCTAGACAAGGATGCGTTATGTCCTCATGGCTATTTATTATATTCATGGACATTTCTAAGAATGGCCCTCTTCGACGAAGAAGGTGTGGATCTCGAGACAGTGAGGGTACGTGGGTTAGCCTTCCCAGAATCCCAAATGATACGGTTGTTATGGCAGAGTCAATCGATGACTCGCAAAGAATATTGAGGAGTGAGTCACGCTTACCCCGAAAGGGAAATGGCTTCATGGCATAATAATAATAATAATAATAATAATAATAAAAATGCTGGCAACTCAAGTTTGAAACAAATCTGAAACTAGACTACAAGGACAGAAGTGACTAAATTGAGGATATAAAAGGATCTATAGAGGAGGATGAATTTGTATAAATCATTCCTTTTTGTTTTGATCTTGATTTAAAAAAAGATTCCATAAAAAATATCTAGCCTCTTACAATTTAACAATTGAATATTTGTATGCAAATTATCAGACATAAACAAAAATACTTTCTTATCTCGCAGGTATCCAGACGGTGCTTCAGATAATGGACATAATCCCAGCTTTCCGCATCGCTTTACTAATTTCATCTTGGCGTCGCAAAACGGGACATTCCATATTCTGCGTGTGGCAATGATGCCATTTCCCGAGTCCCTGCACTGATTTTCAACGTGGCATTCCTCATCCTTTCGTGTCGAGCAGACAGGAAATAAAATTTTTATCCTCAATCTCAACCATTCTAACGGCACATGATGTACCATACTATTTCCATTTGCGGGCTTTTCACAATTTCGATTCAATTTGCTTAAACCTACTTCTTACAACTTCTTGAAATTGAAGAATTGGCTCAAAGAACGTTGTATGAAGAGAAGGTTCGTCCAAATTTTTTCTCTCGAATTTTCATGCATATCGCTGGGAAATTTGTTCGAATCCACAAATTTAGAAAAAATAATTATTCAAACAAATTATTGTTTATAGTATCTTCTTCTTCATTAATGCTAGAGAGTGGCAGTTTCTTCTGAAATTGTTAATCTTTTACTCACTTTTCACTTATGTTAGTAAAGAAGTAAATAATGTTAGTTAACAAACAAAATTGTTCAAACAATTGATTGTTGTTTGGAACTATCTTCTCTTGGATAATTGTTATGCTGCGGTTTTTTCTGAACTCTGAGACTTTTTCTCCACTTTTCACTTAGTATGGTGTTACGTCCTAAAAACCTAAACAGCTAAATTTCTATTTTGGTAACAAAGCCTATTTCCCTATCAATTTGTTCACTATTTACTTAACTATTATCGTCACAAAAATGATAGCCTTTGAAGCTTAACAACTCAGTAAAAAAATGCTACAGTAATAAATAAATAGTCATTTGAAAGGCGTTCCTCGTAAATGACCTTGAAGACGTTAATGTAAAAAGTTTTTTGTGCTTTGCAGACTGAAAAATGTAAAAAAAGTAAGGAATTTCGGGCACATTTAAGAAAAATCAAGTTTGGAGCATCATTTTTTATACAAGAGACAATGGGAAAAATTTGAAAAAATTCATGAATATGAGGAGAAAATTTGTGAACGAATTGCAGTTGACAAATTTGAGAAATAATAAAAATTGTTGCTTAAAATTACAAAAATGTACAACTATACTATCTTCAGTTCTAATGAAGATGTTAAAACGATTCAAACTCCAAACGTTCACGGAAAGGCTCTGTAATTATTTATAATCTCCCGGAAGGATGTGATTATTTTATTTTCCGTGCAAATCGCGATATTTTCGGACATTTTTGTTGTTGGAAAGTAAGTGTTAGAAACCAGCGGGGGTGCAGTTTTTTTTTCTGCTGGTCAGAAGAGGCGTCAATGTCTGGCTAGGAGTTCAGAAGCACGGGTCAAAGAAAGGCGCCAGCGGTCAAAAGCAAAAAAATGCACCCCCGCTGGTTTCTAACACTTAGTTTCCAACAAAAAAAAATGTCCGAAAATATTGCGATTTCCACCAAAAATAAAATCATCACATCCTTCCGGGAGATTGTAAATAATTAGAGAGCCTATCCGTTGCAGTTTGGAGTTTAAATCGCTACAATATCTTCATTAGAACTGAAGATAGTATAGTTGTACATTTTTGTAACTTTAGGCAAAAATTTTTATTAGTTATCAAATTTTTCAACTGCAATTTGCTCAGAAATGTTTTCCTCATATTCATGAATTTTTTCAAATTTTTCTCATTGCCTCTTGTATAAGAAATAATGCTCTAAACTTGACTCTTCCTGAATGTGCCCTAAATTCATTACTTTTTTCTTACATTTTTCAGTCTGCAAAGCACAAAATTTTTGTTACATTACCGTCTTCAAGCTCAGTTACGTGGAACATTTTCAGCTTTCAAATCACTATTTGCTTATTACTCTAGCATTTTTTTTTGCTGAATTGTAATGTAATTTCATTTATTCAAATTTACAAAAGTTATCATGAACCTTGCTGTGAAATTTCGGATGCGACAAAAAGAGTCTGCTTCCTTCTAAATTGTGGATTCTATTGACCTCCACCTTGAAGAGAAAGAAACTGATTCAAAATATATATTTGACACAATAATTTAACAAGTTTATATCAAGATTTTCTGAATTTACCGATGCTCGATGTTTGGTTTATTCAGTTTTTAAATGGTAGTTGGTAATCGAACTGCAAACTGATGACTCCGAGTTGGAATTTTAGCAATTGGTAACTGCGTTTCCCGTTTCCGAAAATATAGTCTTGAGACTATATATTGGGTTTCTGTTCTGAAATTTAAAACTGACTTGTAAAATGATTTGATAATTAACAAATCAATTCTTTTCTTCGACCGACAATGTTTAAGATTTTTAAATTGTTAATTTCTTATGTCTTACGGTCCACATAAAATTAAATAAAAATTGGGCCGAAATTCTTGGTCTGGCAGATATTTAAACTATAATTCTCAGAATTTATTTGGTCAGAAAATTGGTTTAATTAAAGGTTTAGTTGACAGATGTGTTAAATTAAGTGACATACAATTCAGAAAAGAAAATTTAAATGAATTAAAAACAACCTTAATACATAATAACTATCCGCTTGATTTTGTTAATGACGTTATTACAGAACGAATTCATGAGATTTACAATAATAGTAGTAAAATGAAGAAACATAATAAATGGAGTGACACAATAAATTCAAATTAAATGTTACTTTGCCTTATATTCAGGGTTTATCTGAACGGTTAAGGAGTTCACTGTTCACTTAAAAAATTCAATATTAATTTTTATCTTAAAAACACGAATACTCTAGATAATTATTTATTAAAGAAGAAAGACAGTGACTCCATTGCAAATTTATCTGGCGTTATTTATCTGATTAAATGTAAATCTTGCAATAAAGTCTATATACGTGAAACTGGCCGGAGATTGAAAACTAAAATTGATGAACACAAAAGAGATTGTGAAGTTGAGAATTTTGACACAGGTTTGTCACAACATTCATGGAATTTTAGTCATTGTTTTGATTTTGGTTTCAAAAATATTAAAATATTAGAAATAATTTTTTCTCAAGTTTAAATTTAAATTCAGTTTCGCGCGTTTCCTCATCAGTGGTTTCAATGAAAACTCGTCTATGGCAACGCTCATTACGTATACTGTCTTATTGTATCTCCATATTGTCAATTTCTGTTCGTCCTTCCTAACCATCATAAAGATCTCTTTTTCTGTATTTTAAAATGTAGTTTTCAAAGTGAGTGCAGTCTCTTTAATTTTTTTTTGAGACTTCTATAACAATTTTAATGTTTTCTAAATTTTGGACTCGAATTTTCACTTGAATTCTTCAAAATTGACATTGGTTTCTGTGTTCCTTTTCGATGCTTGTTTTACTCTTTGAAATTAATCTTATCTCAGGTAGAAATTGACATTAATTCATGCAATTATATTTTTTATTTTTCCGTTTAATATTGCTAATTTGAAATATTATTGTATTTAGGTTTCAAAAACCTTTTGAAAAAGGTACGCAATTGTTGGAAAAATGTTTTTGGCTCAATTTTCATTTGATTTTATGTGGACCGTAAGGCATAAAAAATAAAAAATAAAAATTTTTTTAAACTGACTGTAGTAAACTGTAGAAAGTATAGGCTGTGTCTACTGCTTATACGTCAGATTTAGTCCCATGGGGCATGGAACCATTACAATTGTTTGACAGCTTTCCTCAGCAATAAATTTAAAGAACCGTTTGAAGGGTAGCGGGTTTCCTCATCACTGGAATGGCAGTAGAGTGAAAATAGAAACTCTGGTTGTGTGCGTGACACACGGATTGACTTGGGGTTCCGGGCGAGATACTGTTAAGTCATTGGTGGGCTGGTGGCATCTCGAAGGTTTTCAGCTTCCTTAGGGTGCAGGTAGTTGGAGTTATAAGGTAAACTGGTAAGGATCGTAGCTCGGTCAAGTTCAGACGTTTCATTCACAAAGTTCAGTGACGAGATTTACATGTTCATGATATTGTAAGGGTTTATAATAGGTCATTGAGAATAAAAAATAACAGTAGTGATCGTTGAATGTTACAATAGTTTACAATAGGCAATTATTGAGATGATAAAAGTAATAGTAATTTTATAATAATCATAATGACAATAATATTAATAATTATACCAATTACTACCAATAATACAATATTAATGATAATAATATTAATAATGCATCATGCACTTGACTGCAACCTAGTGCGTGAATGATCCTTAATATAAAATCTCTAAACGATATTCTCGTTTTCGATTCTGACGATTTTCGAGAGTAACACGGTGGTAACGTTTGCTTGCTGTAGGCCGCTCATATTCAACAGTAGTGTGTGCCTGTGTGTGGTGCTGCATTTGAAATCAGTGATGCTAACTGAGTCGCCTTTATCTGCGCATGTTTGAATTGTAATATAGTTGATTGGCTGTAGTACGCGCCCGTATTTGAATTCTCAATGAGGACGCGAACTAGAACCAATAAGCGCCATTCTATCGAAGCATGCGCATGTCAAGGTGGTCTTTTCGGGATCACTTAGTTCGAGTTCGATAATAATACGTCACGTGTTTTTTCGTATTTGGTAATGCGCGGCTCAGTGTTGCCAACCGTTGCACGGTAAAGTCTGTAAAAGAAGTAATGAACCATAACCTCAATTGTGATGGTAGTCTGTTTTTAAACTGTTTACGCAAACAAGAAATTTTCAAATTAATCATTTTTACGCTCTGTAACTGTGATTTCTATCATGATTTAATTATATTTATCATATTAAATATCATTTGTGAAACTCGTGTACGTTTCAGTTCTACTTTCCCTATAGGGTTGAAATCTCCATTTCCTTATAGTGACACATTCGAATAATTTTTTTTTTTCGGTTTGAAAAGAAGTCTGTCAGAGATCTGTGTATGTTTACAGATCAAAAATTTTATAATTTAAGATGATGTTCAAATTAAGAATTTTTAAGCTCTCAATGAGCACTGCTATTAAAAAAAAACACCGATACTTTAAGAAATTGATTTTGATAATTTGAAGGGATTTTAAAGAAGTTCAGAGACTATAAGGTATTTTTTTTATCCAAAAGGAATTTTCAAGATCTTCAAACAATTGCAAGGAATTTCAAAAGATTGCAAAGAATTTGGAATATTTTGACTTATTATAAAATATTTTGAAGAATTTTTAATTGATTTCATTAACTTAATAGGATTTCAGAGGATTTAAAAAATTTCAATTGATTCTAAAAGATTCAAAATTGATATATTGTGGGAAAATATTTCAAAGAATTTCAGTAGATTCCGAAGAATTTTTTATTTATTTTGATAATTTGAAGGAATTTAAAAAAAAGACTGGGAATATTTTAGGGCATTTGAAAAGAATCCAAAACATTTGAAAGAGATGTCAATAATTTCAATGAATGCCAACAGATTTTAAAGGGTTTGAAATATTTTAGGATATTTTAACAGATTTCAAGGAATTTTCAACCGATTTTAGTAATTTAATTGATTCGAAAGGATTTTTTAAGGAATTTTGGAAGATTAGGAATATTTTAGGATATTTTAAAAGAATCCAAGGTATTTCCAAGAGATTTAAACAATTTGAAGGGATTTCAAAAATATGTAAAGAATTTGGAAACTTTTAGAGGTTTCTTGAAGATTCCAAGGATTTTTCATTTGATTTCAGTACTTTAATTGATTTCAGAGGATTTGCAATATTTTAGAGTAATTTAAAAGATTCCAAGGAATTTTATATTTATTTTGATAATTTGAAGGAATTTTAAATGACTGGGAATATTTTAGGGCATTTGAAAAGAATCCTAAGCATTTGAGAGAGATGTCAATAATTTCAATGAATGTCAACAGATTTTAAAGGGTTTGAAATATTTTAGGATACTTTAACAGATTTCAAGGAATTTTCAACCGATTTTAGTAATTTAATTGATTCAAAAGGATTTTTAAATGAATTTTTCAAGATTGGGAATATTTTAGGGTATTTCAAAAGAATCCAAGGTATTTTCAAGAGATTTCAACAATTTGAAGGAATTTCAAAAATATGTAAAGAATTTGGAAACTTTTAGAGGTTTCTTGAAGATTCCAAGGATTTTTCATTTTATTTCAGTACTTTAATTGATTTCAGAGGATTTGCAATATTCTGGAGTAATTTAAAAGATTACAAGAAATTTTTTGTTTATTTTGATAATTTGAAGGAATTTGAAAAAAAAGACTGGGAATATTTTAGGGCATTTGAAAAGAATCCAAAGCTTTTCCAAGAGATTTCAATAATTTTGAGGAATTTAAAAAAATGGTAAAGGATTTGAGAACTTTAAGAGTATTTTAAAAGATGTCAAGACATTTTCGTAAGCTTTAAAAAGTTTAAAGTGATTTTTAAAGATTTAAAGGATTTCAATAATTTGAAAGAGTTTTAAAGGATTGGAAATAATTTATGGTGCTTTTAAAAATTGCAAGGGATTTTGAAGAGATAAAAAAATTTCAAGGAGTTTTAAAATATTGTGAAGGATTTTAAATATCTTAGGGTATTTTGAAAGATCCTATGAATTTTTGAATTTATTTCAGTAATTTAATGTTACTCATAGGATTTGAATTATTTTATGGTATTTTAGAAGATCTAAAGCATTTTCAAGAGCTTTAAAATGTTTCAATTGATTTCCAAAGGTTTGAAAGGATTTGATAACTTTAACAGTATTTCAAAAGATTCTAAGGAATGTACAATTGGTTTCAGAGGATTTGAAATATTTTAGAGTATTTAAAAAGATTCTAAAGCATTTTCAAGAGATTTGACAAAATTTGCATGGGGTATTGTATCGAAGAGTTTTCTAAAATTTCGAAAATACAGATCGATTTAATAGGACCTATGCCAGGTTTTAGGGTATATCAAAAGATTTCAAGCAATTTTGAATTTATTTCGGTAACCTAATAGGATTTGAAATGATTTAAAATATTATAAACTATTTTTAAAGACTTTAATGCACTCGGGCTCAAAACACACTATTGACACTATTTGACACTTTTTTCAAGCGATGACGCTGTTTTGCTACTATTTTGAAAAAAAGACACTAAAGACACTATTTTCCAATTAAAAACACGAATTTATCAACCACTATAGATTTTTTGAAGAATAAAAAATTGACAGATTTTCGCAGAAGGAAAAAAAATATATTGTTTGAAAAGTTTTTGTTTAATTCAGTTTTTAATAAGAAAGATACTGTAACGTTTATAAAGGCCTGGAAAGTTCTATCGACAGGATAATTTTCTTCTTATAATAAAAGAATTTAATCATTTTGACGTAAACAACAGATACGATAAAAATGTTCACACAAAAATGTTCATGTAAAAAAAAGTTATACTAAAATACATTTTACTTTTTCGTAATAACGTGCATCATTTATGATAAAAATTAAAAAATTAATTTTTCTTGAAAAAAATTCACCACATCTCTCAATGCATAATAAAGTATTAGTGGCGAATGGATTACTATAGAGTATAAACAGCAATAATTGCGGAGCAAATAGACAATTTAAAAATTTGTTATCATATTTCTTGAAAACTGAAAGATTGGTAATTACTGCCACTATTCTATGTATCACTCATTTTTTTAAACTTTGTAAAGCTTATATAATAATGAAAATTAATATTATTCTCCGTATTTATCAATTTGAAATTTATATGCTCATATACATGTTAAAGCGAATATTAGTATTACGCCAATATAATTTATAAATAAGTTAAGTGTTAAACAAATTTAAGAGCCGATTATAATAAATTGAATTATAATTATATTCACAATTTTTTCAAGATGATAACGGTGACAGAATTTACCTACAAATAAATTATGAGAAATCCATTACTCCTTTAGCTTCAACATCATCCTGTAGTGCCTTCTAATTATTTTTTAAGAATATTTTGTAACATTAATTAAATATAAATAACATAGAAAAAATAAGTATTTGGTTCATTCTTTTTCATAACAAAAATTAGTAGGCGCGCGCACGACTACTAGTTGGGTAAAAACCAGCCTTTGTCCAATATGTCAAAGTATGCACACTGCTCTTATCAGGTCACTTTATTGCATTACAGAAATGCGTCCGTGACTACTGTCCGTCCAAAAAGTTTAGGCACCGCGATTTTTGTACAGATTTTCTTGAAAATCTCAGCAGAAAAAAATTCTAAAAATATGGGACAACATGCATGTTGCAGGTGAAGGTTTTGCCAATGCTGATACAGAGTTTCAAAATTTTCAGATGATTAGTGATTATTTCCTGGCGAGTGAAAGGTGAAAAAGCATAAAAATCATATGATCATTTCAGAATACTCAACTTTGAATGGCTGTAAGTCACTGAAATAAATTATGAAAAATCTGCAAAAAATAAATGGGTTTCATTGATCCTTTCTGTGCACAGTCGTGATATTTAGAGTCAGAAAGAATTATTTGTTAATAAGTTATTGAGAAAAGAGTGGGGAGGTGTCATCTCTGGAACTAAGGAACGTACAGAGATTATTCTTGAAGCAAATTACATATTTTTGGCTTCGGTCAATGTTGTGCGTATTACCAATGAGCAATTAGTAAAAAAAATGTGTAATTTGCTTCAAAAATCATCTCTGTACGTTCCTTAGTTTCGGAGATGACACCTGCCCACTCTTTTGTCAATAACTTATTGATGAATGATTCTTTTTGACTCTAAATATCACGACTGTGCACAGAAAGGATCAACGAAACCCATATATTTTTTGCAGATTTTTTAATCATTTTCTTCAGTGACTTACAGCCATTCAAAGTTGAGTATTCTGAAATGATCATATGATTATTATGCTTTTTCACCTTTCACTCGCCCGGAAATAATCGCTAATTATCTGAAAATTTTGAAACTCTATACCAGTATTGGCAAAACCTTCACCTGCAACATGCATATTGTCCCATATTTAAAAAATTTTTTTCTGCTGAGATTTTCACGAAAATCTGTACAAAAATTGCGGTGCCTACACTTTTTGGACGGACAGTAATAAATAATATATACCGGGACAGCCTCGTGCAGACTATTGAAAAAAATAAAAATCCAATTCATTAATATATAATAATAATCAATGCTTATTGTCTTATGCTTATAATAATAACTCTTTTTTTAACTGATTTTGAACGCTTTGAATTAGAAATGATACAATTTCAACTCCTTTTTAATGAAAATGTCGAAAATTAAATTTTATTATGTTATTATTATATTAATAATAGTCGCTGGACGTGAAAAATAAGGTTATAATTAATGAAAGTTAACCAAAATGCTTATTCAAACAATTGATTATCTTTATAAATATCTTCTCTTAAACTAAAGTAATGCTAGAAAGTTTTTTCTTGTCTGAAACCTTTAGTTTTTCTTTTACTTTTCAGTTATGAACAAATAATAAGTGAACTTCAAGAAGAATCATTTCTTAAGCGGTACTTTTTTTTAAAGTGAATTATGATGAATAATTAAGATAAGATGGGAGGACTAGGTCTGTAAGTAACTTGAAAAAGTTTTGTTTTGAATTACAACACGAAGGTTATTGCAGAGCGTGAAAAAAAATTTGAAATTGCGAATATTTTACTATCATTCCGTCTTCCCCCTCCCCTCCTAAAAGATAGTAGACTTACTGTTTTATTTCAGAAAAACATATTCACAAAAAATAAATAGATTTTTCAAAATATGATTCTCTGTAATGTTCATTTATTATTTGTTCATAACTAAAAAGGCAAAGCAAAGTTAAGCATTTCAGAAAAACCGCAACTTTCTAGTACTTATCTTAAAAAAGATAGTTATAAACAATAATTAATTGTTTAAACAACTATTTTTGTTAAATTGTATCAATTATTACCTAACAAAGTGAAAAGTGGAGAAAAAGTTAAAAATTGCAGAAAAATCGTAACTATATCTAGCATTATTAAAGCATTAATAAGCATTAATAAAGAAGAAGGTAGCTATAAACAATAATAATTCGCTTAAACAATTAATTTTGCTAAATTAAATTCAATATTAACTTACTCCAAGTTAAAAGTGGACAAAAAGTTGAAAATTTGAAGAAAAACAATCATGATTGTTTAAAAAGTTTATGAAAACGTCTGATTATTAGTATACAGTAGTATTTTATGTATTAGAAACAATTTGCATTAAAAAAAACGCCAAACAAATCATAATTAGCGCCAAAAACTCGCAAAACATATTTTTTTACTTATGGGGGTTTTTTGGGACCCTATCAAAAATACTTATGGTGGTGATATCCAAAAAGTAATATTTCATTTGTATTCCATGGCTAATCGTGAAGAGAAATGGTTCATTTTAACTCGATTCGGCTAGTATTGACGATTCTGAATAAAATTTACAAAAACGTCTTTTTTTCTTATGGGAAATACGTCTTAAACTTCATGGCGCTTTTGCCACCTCTAAATATAATTTTTTTTTTTAACAAAAAAATAGATTCATTTGTGTGTAGATTTGAACAAATTTCTGGGTAATATGCATGAAAATTCGAAAAAAATTGTTGGTTGTAATAACTCTTCAATAATTAATCAATAAAAAAATTTTACTTAAAAATCTTTTACATTCTTTTTCGAACTTTTTGGAAATCATTTGAAATGTTTTGTAACATTTTTCGATTTTCTCTCAGAATTCATTATTTGAAATGAAAAACCATTTAATAATTTTTCATAAATCTTAAGAAACTCATTATTATAATTAAGGAGTAGGAATTTTAAACGAAAACGCTGTTCCCTACAAAAATCCACATTTTAATTAAAACTTTTTTTTACTCTTTCTAAACTTTGAATTATTTTTTAGAAACACGGTTTTTCAACAATGCAGTTGAATCTACATAAAATAATTTATTTTTCAACCAAAAGGGATTTAATTTTTCACCAAAAGAAATTATTTTTCTACCAAAACCTTCAATGTTTTAACTTAAAAATATGAATTTTTCAACCAAAAGTTGATTTTAAAACAAGTAGTTGAATTTTCAACAAAATAGATCAATTTTCTACGAAGAAGATTACTTTTCTGCCCAAAAATACGATTTTTTAACAAAAAAAATTATTTTATAATTTAATTAAATAGATGAATTTTCAACCAAACAATTGCAGTTTTAACCAAAAAGCTGAAATTTCTACCAAGAGAAGAATTTTCAAACATATATTAAACTGACTAGAATTATTTCTAAAATGTTGAAAAGCCTTTCAAAATATAAAAGTTACCTTGAAATTTTCTTAAAAAATTAATTTTTTTAAATAAAAAATTATTTATATTTTTTCCAGGAATCCGAAGGTACATTTTTTGTTTTCTTGAAATAATTTTTTGAACATTTTCTCAACTTTCAAACCTTTTAAATATATTTTAAAATGATTCGAATTTTCGCTAATACCTTTCAAAATGATTCTTGTTTTTCATAAAATGTTAAAAAAATTCTGAATAATAAAAAATATTCCGAAGAAGGTTTATAATTTTTGAACAATTTTCACTTGCGTTCTACCAGGAAAAGTGGAATTTCAACAGAAATCATTAGAATTTGAACAAGATTTAGCGCCTTTTAATAATTTTTGATTACGTTATGTTTTTCTTTGGAAATTGATACTTTTCATTAAAAAAAAAATTATATTTCAAATATTTCAAAGAAGATTCACAGCTGTTTAACCATTTTTGGTTATGCGTGCGTCTTACACCGGAAGTCGGTATTTTTAGTAAAAAGTCATTATATTTTAAAGAAGATTTAAAATTTTTGTGCAAATTGTCATAAGATTTTTCAGATTATTTTTCCTCAGATTAGCATTCAGTGTCATTAAATTCACTTTTTCAGTTTTTTTTTTTAAATATTTTGATACACTTTAAATGCTTTGTTTAAAAAAAAAAATAAAAAGCTGCTTATTATAAATGTATATAACCACCGATCTTTATCACTTTAGAAAATTGCTTTGAGTTTAAGAGGCAGCGATTAAATGCAAGTACCTAATAATTTCCTGAGCAAGAAAAATAAAATTTATTTTTCGTAGATTTTCTTTTTTTACAAGCACGAGTGAAATAATGTGAAAGTGGAAAGGAGATATAAAACGAGGAAGCGTGCGAGAAAAACTGGTATACAGGAAAACTTCCGGTGAGGTAGGCGCCACTAATGAGCATATTCATATTGCAAAAACAAAACGTAATTTAAACTCGAGCTCTCAAGCAATTAACGCATCCTAAAAAATTATAAATTGTCAAAGCTGAGCTTAATTAGGCACGTACTTGATGTTGGTTAATTTTCAAAGGCTTAAAAATTAAACCTGAAAGAGGAGAGGATTATGATCAAAAAGTGCTTGATTGTAATTAACGTTTACAATAAATTAAAGATGTCTCAAATTTTTAAATTAAAAAAGATAGGCAAAAAATTAGGTCAATTGAAAAGTCATCAGTAGAATCAACATAATTAGTATTTTTCAAATTATTTTATTATTTATTTTATCTATAATTATATAATTAAAAATCAGAAATGAATTCAAATTTTTCGATTTTTAATGGTGAAAATAGCATTGAATTTATTTTTACACTTTAGAAAAATTTGCCCAATAAATTTCAATGTTAAATCATTATTTTTTTTATGTAATAATAATTCAATATTCTAGAATTTCAGAAGTTAGTCTTTGAAACGTTCAATTTAGTTTTCAACTTCAAATTGTCAAATTTTATTCGCTTCGAATGAAAAATTTTGATTTAAAAAGTTAAAAATTTTAAATGATTCGATTTTGAACGAATTTGGTTATAAATAATACAATTTCAATTTCTTGGAATTTTAAATGATTTGAATTTTGAACTCTTTTTTGAACTGATTTTGAGCACTTTCAATTAGAAATGATACAATTTCAACTCCTTTTTAATGAAAATGTCCAGTTATCAAAATTTTAGTCTGATATTTTCCAATTTTGAGATCTTTTGATAATTTTTTTCAATTGTTTCATTAGGAGCGATTTCGATTCAAAATTGAAAAAAAAATAATCATTCGAAATTGAAACATATTTTATTAGAAGATTTCAAGAAAGAATAATTATTCTAACTGATTTGTTAAAAATGAAACCATTTTAAATCTAAAATTGATCATTTGTGTTTAAAATCAAAATATATCAAAATGGAATAATCTGAAATAGATACCTTAGTAATTAAATAATTTCTTTAAATTTGAATGTTTACAATTGTAGAGTTTTCAATTTTCATGTTGAGCGCTACATTTTCCATTTTTCCTTTCATAAGTTATAATTTTACCATTAAAATTGAAATGGTTGAATTTTGAAACACAAAAAAAAAAAGAAATTCAAAGATTTAAAATTTTTTAATAATTTCAATTTATTAAAAATAATTGAAATCTTAAATGATCTCAGTGTAAAATAGTTCAGATATCACGAATCTTGGTAAACTTTTTTTAATTTTTGAATGAAGTTCGGATTCGTTTCATTTTCAACGTTCCGTAGTAGAAATATTTTCCATTCAAAATTGATCAATTTTGAATATTTTTTTAAAAGAATAGTTCAGTTTTAAAGATTTATAATGGAAAATTTTTTCATTTTAAAAAGTGAATTTTCTTTTTATGAGCTTAAAAAATGTTCTCTAATGAATTTTAATGTTAAGTTATAATTTTTAAATGGGATAACAATTTAAAATTCTAGAACTTAAAAACCTTTGACTTTGAAACATTCAATTTCGTTTTTAATTTGTCAAATTTGAATCTCTTCGAATTGAAAATTATTTAAATTCAAAAATTTTCAATTTCTAATTATTGAATTTTGAACGCCTTTAATCAGAAGTAATACAATCTCAATTCCTTTGAATTTTAAAGGATCCTGTTCTAAAAATTCTAATATGAAATTATTCAATTGAGAATATTTTAAAATTGTCCTATTTTAGAAATTTTAATATGAAGTCATTCGATTTCGAGATACTTCAATGCAAAATATAATTGTTCGTTTTTGAACGCCTTATATTACTAGTGATATAATTACAACTTCTTTCTGATAAAATTGTCCAATTTCCAGAATTTAGGCTGTAACGAGCTGAAATTTTTCAATTTTGAAAGCTTCTGATTTAAAACTTTTTAATTTCAAACACTTTTGAATAGAAATTATTGTTTCAAAAATTTAAAAATTTCTGAATATTTTGGAATTTGTTTAATAATATCTAACCATAATATTTTTATTTTAAATAATAAAAATATACACAAATACTTTCAGCGTTGTTCAATAAATCAAACCTCAAAATAGAATAATTTGTTGAACACTATATCTGTTAAGATGAATTGAATCTAAATGTTTAATTTTTCTTACAAATTAAATAAAAATTGAAATGAAGAATAATTATTGAACAAGGGCGGAATAAGGATTTGACTAAGCTTACTACTATTAAAAGAAACCTAAATATGCAAAATATTGAAATCAATAGCCACGGAAAGACATATAAAAAAATAATAAACAACATAAAATTGATAAATTAATAAATTAATAAAGAGTATCCTTGTTTTAGGCTCTTTTGTTCGATATTCCGGAATTATTTTTCTCACAATTAACAAAAAAATAGGGATGGTCATATTGGTCTTTAATAAATGGGAAATCAAGAAGGAGTGAGAGCAGATTGGGGTAACATAAACTACAATACTAAACGAGAGAAATCAGTATGAGGGAATAAGTAATGGGAATTTTCTAAATAATTCTTAGGGAAAACAATTCAAAATTAAATGGAGAAACACAAAATATAAAATGAAAGCAGTAAGTCAATAATAATTCAATCAAGAAAAAGTCCAGTTATTGCACCCAAAACAAAATAATTGATTAAAGAAATCATCCAAAGAAAATGACACAATCAAAGGAAAAGCAATAGCTACAATTCACGGGAATTTATCCTCCAATGAATTTACAAAAGTTTACAAAAAAAAAATCAGAAAAGATGAATTTCAATTGAGAAAACAACGGGGCAGAAATCGAAGTAATATCCGAAACGAGACAGACTTCATTCATCACACAATGAAAAGTTTGAAGAATATTTGTCGATGTTCCTTTGTTGAAGACTACTGACGAAAGAGACAGGATCTCCAAATTTTCTCAGCTTCATAAGATTTCCCTAACAACGAGTTTTTCTGATTTTTGTTTTACTGTCTTCTGTTTTAAACTCAGTGATTTTGCTTCTACCTTCTTATTTGTCCAAAATTTAGATGGATTTTGAAATTCAGCGTCGTAGGAAATAAATTCCGAAACTGGCAACTCGCAGTTAATCCAGTTCGATCCAGAAGATCATAAATTATTATAATTCTCCTCCGAATAGATTTATAGTCCATACCACAAACAGGCTATCAAAATGATACAATAATGTGGGTTAAAGCCAATTGGGATAATTATTTTGACATCCAGGAACGTGCAGATTTTTTTCTAGCTTGCTGAAAGCATACAAAAAAGCCTTCCGAGTAGGTGAAATAGTCTTGACTCCCAAAAATTGAAAAATATATGTCGAAAAACAGGAAAAGCGGCAATTACCTCAAAACATTACAAGAAACTATGAACTATCGAAAGTCCTCGGGTACGATCAGAGGCATCCATTCATACAATATGAACTTGACAGCAAAAGTTCGTGGGAAAATTTGAATTGATCAGGAGTTTCTTGGGTTTTGAAAAGTCTTTTCATTTGCATAAATTTCTTAGGCTTTCAATATTGTCTTAGGATCACAGGAACATTCACATAAATAATTAAGAATACAAAACGGAATCAATACTTAAATTAAGAGATTATTAAATATAAACACAATCCAGAAACACTGTGCAGTCTTCTAGGTAAGCTATTCAAGTTGGATAAATTAAATTAGAAGATGTTGGATTTTGTTTGTGTCCTAGTCCATTTTATTGTTCTATTTTCTTCCAACCGTGTGGTATGATCTGATAATGATACTTGATGTTGACCAGGTAAGCATTTGATTAGAAGATGTTGGATTTTTTTGGTGTACTGGTCCATAGTATACCAGTATACCAATAAAATACATCATTTAATTAAATTCTTACCTGGTCATCATTAATTAACAGCTAATCGTAAAACAGGGTTGAAGAAGATACATCCAAAGATACATCAATGGAATAAACCAGTATGCCAATAAAATACAGCATCTTATTGAATTCCTACCTGTCATCATCAATTAACAGCTAATCGTAAAACACGGTTGAAGAAGATGCATCCGAGGATATATCAATGGAATGAACCAGTATACCAATTAAATACAGCATCTAATTAAATTCTTACCTGGTCATCATCAATTAACAGCTAATCGTAAAACTCGGTTGAAGAAGATACATCAATGGAAGGAACCAGTATACCAATAAAATACAGCATCTAATGAAATTCTTACCTGGTCATCATGAATTAACAGCTAATCGTAAAAAAAGGTTGAAGAAGATACATCCGAGGATACATCAATGGAATAAACCAGTATACCAATAAAATACAGCATCTAATTAAATTGTTACCTGTTCAGCATCAATTAACAGCTAATCGTAAAACACGGTTGAAGAAGATACATCCGAGGATATATCAATGGAATAAACCAGTATACGATTAAATACAGCATCTAATTAAATTCTTACCTCGTCATCATCAATTAACAGCTAATCGTGAAACTCGGTTGAAGAAGATACATCAATGGAATGAACCAGTATACCAATAAAATACAGCATCTAATTAAATTCTTACCTGTTCAGCATCAATTAACAGCTAATCGTAAAACACGGTTGAAGAAGAAACCTCAATGAAATGAACCAATATACCAATAAAATACAGAATCTAATGAAATTCTTACCTGGTCATCATCAATTAACAGCTAATCGTAAAACACGGTTGAAGAAGATACATCCGAGGATACATCAATGGAATAAACTAGTATACCAATAAAATACAGCATCTAATTAAATTCTTACCTGGTCATCATCAATTGGAAGCTAATCGTAAAACACGGTTGAAGAAGATACATCGGAGGATACACGAATCGAATAAACCAGTATATCAATAAAATACAGCATCTAATTAGATTCTTACCTGGTCATCATCAATTGGAAGCTAATCATAAAACTTGGTTCAAGAAGATACATCAATAGAATGAACCAGTATACCAATAAAATACAGCATCTAATTAAATTCTTACCTGGTCATCATCAATTAACAGCCAATCATACAACTCGGTTGGAAGAAAATACATCAATGGAATCTACCTGTATACCAACAAAAACCAACACCTTCTAATAAAGTTTTACCTGGTCAACACTAAATAACAACAGCTAATGAATAAATTAAAGTCAAAAAATTACCATGAATTTTGGGAGTTGTAAAATTATTGAAATCTCACGCCACATTTTCAGTTTTGGTCGATTTTTTTGGTTTAACTCGTTTCTGTGTTAGCAATGATCTTCAAAAACGGGACAGAAATTGTTGATGCACCTGGTGCCTTTGATAGAGGTGATTCGACTTTGATTTGAATATGTTGGTTCTGTTAAATTTAGGTGGGCTGGTACGTTTATTTTATGTAATCCGGTACATCTGAGTGCTTCAAATACATGCTAGTAGATGACCGTTAAACATCTATTAACTGTAGGTCATGACTTTAACGATCGTAACCGATGCTATCCCAGAGGAAGCTTGATTAGTGTCGCTTTAGCAGGGAATAGTGTCGTGGGGTGTCACGGCATTACATTTATGGGTAACTAAGCTTAATACTGAAATTCGATTTATACTCACTGCCCTCCAAATGCAGGTTCAAAAACAGGTAGTAAAAATTTAGCATGAAAAAATACTAACTGCAAAATTCCGTGTTTGAACTACAGGTGGAAGGTGTCACGTCAGTTTGAAGAATAATAATTATTTAAATATTAGAAGAAAAATAGCGCGCCTATAACATGGTTCTTATTTTGATTGCCAAATTATCAAATAAAAATATATGATTAAATTTTAAGTCCTATCAACCGGGGTAATTATGGATCAAGATTTGTGAATTTTTTAGATCGCGGCTTCACCAAAAATCTGAAAATTTACTCAATTGTTTGTGTACCTTATGTACTTGTTCTTATTACTCTGCTAAAGAGATCCTGCAAATGTCAATTTTAAAAATTCTTCTCCGACGTTACTAATAATCAAAGTTTAATCCATAATTGCCCCGGTTGTAGGTTTGATAAAAAATAATTAACAATGTCAAATTAAAATAAATATTAAAATAGCTACATTCGCTCTCGCATAATTCAATTTTACTTTTATTTTCTTCAGCTTTAAGTAATGTATAACAGTAGTAAGAAAAAAATTGTCATCATATTTTAAAAGATTCGTTTCTTCTATAATTATTTTTGGGATTCCAATTTCAAACACTAAGATTATTTTTTGTTTTTGTTTCAGGTACGTATATCTTGTTCTTATTTACATACACTGACACCAGCAGGTAAAGTAAAGTATAATAATTATTATAATTAATAATAATGTTCTAAAAAAGCGTTTAAAATTATCCAAGTGTACATTTTACTTCATTTTTATTGTTTTGAAGCTGAACAACTTATTTTCAAGGCTTCAAAAATTAAATTATTTTAGAGTTGCGCATTTAAAACTATAGTTTTAAATTGGAACTACAAAATTTTTCAAGATGATAAAAATTATTGCTGAAATTTGCATCATTTTTAATTTTAAATTGTAAAAAGTTAGAAACTCTTTAATTTTGAAGATTTACAAGTGAAAATTCTACAATTTTAAATAGTTACACTTCAAAACTCTTGAATTTCAGAAATTTCTAAATACAAATTCCTAAATATTGATGATTTTGGAAATCAAAAGTCAAATTTTGAATTTTAATTCTTTCCAAATGAAAATATTTCAAATGTAAAGCATCAAAATTAAACAAATTTTCAGTTAAATTATTAAAATGATTAACTTTTTAATTTTTAAGATATACAATTTAAACTTCTGCAAATTTAGTATTACAATTAAAAACTCTTGAATTTTGAAGATGTAGAATTATAAAGTATTCAATCTGCAAGATTTGTATTTGAAAGAAACAATTTAAAACATTTTTTTGAAATTGTTCAATTTTGAAGATCTACAATTGACAATTCTTCAATTTTCACGATTTTCAATTTCATATTGTTCAATTTTGAAGATTTACAATTAAAAATTCTTTAATTTCAAAAATGTGTGAATAAAAATTCTTAAATTTGTATCATTTTGGAAACCAAAATCAATTTGTCAATTCTAAATCTATCAAACTAAAGAAATTTCGAATCTCAATCATCAAAATTACAGGAAAAATTTTATTGTACATAAATGTCCAAATTAAAAACCCTTCAATTTTGAAGATTTATAGTTAGAATTTCTGCAATTCTGAAGAGTGCCAAATGAATAGTCTTACATTTTGAAAATATAGAATAGAAAAGTTTCTCATTTAAATTGTCAAAATAATTAACTTTTCAATTTTAAAGGTTTACCTTTGAAACTTCTGCAATTTTGAAGAGTAACAATTGAAAATTCTTGAATTTTGAAAATTTAGAGCTACAAATTATATAATTTTCAAGTTTTATATTTTAAAGGTATGTAATTTGGAACGTCGTTTTGGAATAGGTTAATTTTTTTATCTAAACTAATTAATTTTGACGATTTTCAATTTAAAATTATCCAATTTTGAAGATTTACAATTAAAAATTCTTTAATTTGGAAAATTTGTGAATAAAAATTGTTAAATTTTTATGATTTTAGATATCAACCTTCAAGTTGTCAATTCTAAATCTTCCAAACTGAAGAAATTTTGAATTTAATTAATTAAAATTACAGAAAATTTGTATTGTAAATTGTCAAATTTGAAAACTCATCAATTTCAAAGATTTTTAATTCAAGTTTTTGCAATTTTTATGAGTGCTAAATGAAAATTCTTGATATTTTGTATTGTATAAGCCAAAGCTTGCATAATTTTTTATTAAAAATTGTCACAATTGAAAACTCCTCAATTTTAACGGTTTGCAATTCAAATTTCTACAATTTTGAAGATTTACAATTAAAAATTCTTCAATTTTAGAGATTTTCAATTAAAAATTCCTCAATTTTAAACTTGTATAAATAAAAATTCATGAATAGTTTTCAAACCTGAATCTTCAAAATTCATAAAATTTCAAATATATATAATTAAAATTCCACAAATGTTCACAGAGAAAAAATTCATTTTCTGATAAATAGTTCTAAAATATTCTCATTTTTGAGGCTAGAATTTGAAAAATTATTTCCTTAATTTTTTATTATTTTTTATTTATTCTGGAGGCATCTAATTGCAGCCTGTTTATTGAACATCCTTCAAACTAAAAATTATGCAACTATCAAATCTTTCAGTTTGATATTCAACAACTTTGAAGAATTAAAAAAATCAGCAAATTTTACACTTTTAAAATTGAAACAGCACAATTTAGAATATTTAAATCTAAAATTATCAATAAATTAATAATATCAAATTCAAATTCAAAATAAAGTTATTAAATTAAAAACTGGCTATCAAGGATTTCAGTCTGAAATTTTGCAATCTTGAAAGATTTAATTCTGAAATTACTGGGACAATGTTTTTAATTGAAATTACAGAAATGTTGAATTATTAACTTTCAAAGTTTAATTAGTCTAAACACATTGAAAATTATATGCTCTTTTAAATTTGAAATTTCTAAAATTAATGAATTAAAACTTGATGCGTTAAGAATTTAACAATTTCAAAATTGTTTAACAGCGGAAGAATTCTCAAATTGGGATCTTGAAACTAAGTCGTTGAAAAAAAATTATTTTCAAGTTGTGCAACACGATTTTTAACATTCAATCATTTTAATCACAACTTCATAATGAAAAAAAAATCGTAGGATGTCAAACTCATGTTTACTAAAAAACATTCACATTCACACTCTAAAAAAATTACTTGGATCAAAAAAATGTAGTACTGAATACGTCCAATCAAATATTTTCTCTGATCGAAAGAAATTTTTCTTATAACAAGAATGACTTTTTCATTCTGAAAAACATTATTTCTTGAAACAAGAGAAATTTTCTTTGATCAACAAAATATGTCATTATAAGTATTCAGTACTACTTTTTTTGGATTCAATTGATCTTTTTTCTCAGTACATGACAGAAAAAGTTATGAAACAAAAAAAGGCGATAATAAGCGAGCGGTGGAGGTGGAGCTGGAGCTTCAATATAGATAAAGTGAATTAATGAATTTCAAGATTATTATATATAGAAACTGAGTGGCTGTTTCGATATTATGCGAGGCGTGAAACAAGGATGTTTATGTCCTCGTGGCTATTTATCATATTTATGGATAAGTGTCTAAGAATGACCCTCTTCAACGAAGAAGGCTTAGATCTCGAAACAGTGAAGGTACGTGGGTTAGCTCTCGCAGATGACAAGATTCTTATGGGAGAATCAATCGTGTCATTTAAATAAATAACTACCCTGAAAATGAAATGGCTTAATGGTATAATAATAATAATTTTTCTACTCTGCAATTTAATGCACCTTCTGCAAAAAATATTTTACTCAAAGATATTATCCGAGAACCGAGGTGGTGACGTCCCATGAGATTTCCAAAGCTCCCGACTCATAAAGCGACGTATTACCCTGCAAGACGAAAAGCCTGGAGCGTTCCCACAGGCTGCGAGAGAAATAATACATATAATTATTCCTAATTTCCTTCTGCAAACAGAGAAGCTCCCCGAAAGCCTCACAAAAGATTTACGTGCCATTTCCGCAGAGCCTCCGGATTGGCTCTGGCAATCGCGGAATATTTAAAAGCGCCGAGAGCTTTTCAATTCGGCTTGAAAGCACTGCATTCACTTTGTAGGAGACAAATGCTAACTGATCAATATCGAGATCTCTATTGCAAGAAAGCTGCTTTTCAAATTCAGGAATTCAATTATGGAAGCAATTAAAATTTCTGTGTGAAAAGAGCTTGGTTCAATATGTCTGTTTTTTTTCAATCAAGCGGAAACAAGCGTTAAATGGGCATTCACAATTTTCCTTATGTTAATTTTCAACCAAAGAGATGATTCTTCGAACGAAAAATATTAATTTGTAAACTGAAAAGCGCACTTTTCAACGAGAGAGTTGAATTTTTAACAAAAGATTAGAATTTTCTACCAGGAAAGATTTTTGAGTAAATAAACAAAGTTCGTCCAAAATATTAAATTTTCAAGCTACAATAACGAATTTTCTACAGAACAGTTGAGTTTTTAACCAGAAAATATCAATTTTCAAGAAAAAGGTTATTTTCCAATAAAACTGTTGAATTTTAATGCCAAAAAGACGAATTTTCTACAAAACAGGTGAGGTTTCAACCCAAAAATATAAATTTTTAACAAAAAAGTCCAATTTTGACCGAAAAATATGAATTTTCAACCCAGAAGAGGCGAATAGCCTATTGAAAGCAAGCAACTCAAATTTCTATCTGAGAAGATCTCGGTTCAATATGTCTGATTTTGTTTTATCCGGTTGAATTTTCAACAAAAGAATTGAATTTTCAATAAAAGAGTTAAATTTTCAACAAAACAGTTACATTTTTAAAAAGCGTTCTAATTTTTAACAAAAAATTTGAATTTTTTAACAAAAGGCTTGAATTTTCAACATAAGAGTCGAATTTTTAACACAAGAGTTGAATCTTCGACAAAAAAGTTGAATTTTCAACAAAAAAAGATCAATTCTCTACCAATAATGAAATAGTTACATTTTCAACCAAAAAGATTGATTTTTAACCAAAAGAAGAAATTTTTAACTAAATAGTTGAATTTTCAACCAAAATTAACAACTTATCAATAAAATTTTTGAGCTTACATCAAAACAATTTTGGTTCACTTTTTTTCTTTTCCTCCCTCTCTTTGCTTTTGTTATTTGTTTGTCTCTAATGAGCGAGAAAGGTGGTAGTTTGAAAATTTAATTTTGAATTATAACTCTTTTCCATGCTCTCTTTGCATAAAATTATTCATACGAAAGTAGAATTAATTTTGATCCTAAAGACAATTTTTTAAATAGAGACACTAGACTCATGATTGTTTCAATCTGCAGGGTTTTCTAATGAATATTTTAAGAGTTCTTCTAATTGAGACCAAATAATTTTCACCTCCGTTTCTTGAAAGAAACCTTTTTATTAAAATTTTTGTATAAAGAACGTTTTAAATATTAACAATTTTAGAAATGTATATATTTTTGGACTGTTTCTTTTCCTATTTGGAAAATGTAATAATCTGAATAGATTGGTTCAGAATGACCCACTAATCTCTAATCTCTGTTGCTTTTCAAATTCAGGAATTGAATGCTGGAAGCAATTGAAAGGACCCCGCACAAAATGTATTGAAAAAAGGTCTCGGTGGATTTTGATAATTTTTTGATATTTTGTAGAACATGACCCCCCGAACAAAAAATCATAAGGACAAAACGCCGAAAAATGGACAGATTTTCATCTGCACCGCGCCAAA